>JADLZN010005167.1:24677-78119 GCA_018155175.1 Sinocyclocheilus anophthalmus | reverse complement strand
TACCGTTGAGGAGTGCACTATATCATCTCTGCAGATGAGTGCTCTCAAGTGTGAGATTAGACTAATCAAATCAAAACAACACAATACAGCGACTTTGCTAATTCTACATATACTTCTGCTAAAACTCAGAAGAGCTTTAATTTGGCAAAGTGGTCTCGATCAACACTTGCAGACAAACTCAGACATGCAGAGACGTGCATAATAAATAGCGGGCTGCCGTGTACAGCAAGAATATTAAACCATATTGTGCTGTAATCCCATAATCTTGAGACCTACTTCCTGTTTCGCATTAATTACTCGATTTAATCCCTAATCACATGCAATCCACATACAGTCATTCTGTATCCAAACAATCATTGATTACGTCTGGTGTGACTGCACCACAGTTTTTCTGAGTTCTAAGTCCTATTTTATATTAGGTGGCCTACTACTATATTTAATTTAATCATTTGTTACAATGCACTTATTCATGTTTTTACATTGTACTTATATTTTTAAAAATACTGCATGTAATTACATCTGTAACACTTTTCTTAATTACATTTTTTATACCGTTGAATTACCCTTAAACCTACCCATACCACCAAACCTTTCCCTAACCTTACCCGTATCCCACCTCAATAGCAGCAAAAGTGTTTTGCAATACAATATGAACACAATAAGTACATTGTGCTTAATTTTTTATGTAAGTACATAGTGGTTAAGGCCACTTAAGTGGGACCGTTTCTGACATGGTAAGCATGGTTATGCATTCCTGTTGATTCAGGATTACATTATGACATATTTTAATCAGGCCGTTCCCCAGAAACATGAATTATGAATTATTAGACTCTTTAAACAAGTTGCATTACAACTACTAAATTATGAATAGTATTACTTAAATGTGCTGTTAATAAGGACTTGGCTAGAAGACACAAGAGAGCCGCCAGAGCCAGCCGTATGTTTAGAAAGCCATGTAAAATTAATGTAAGTTCAACTTTTTAAAAACATATCTCGAGACTTTATGGCGGTTTTTCCCATCCGACTGCATCCTCAATTTTATAAAGGAATAAAGTGGCTACTCTTTTGGGATGTTTTCTGGTCCTTTGTATTAACCTCTGACTACATGCAGGATTCTGTTTGTTTCTAAGTGTTTAAGCAACTTTAAATTATAAGGTTTATTAAACTATTTTCAACATTATGCCTTTTTGTCAAGATAGTCGTGTTTTTATTTTATGCTTTGAAGTAAACATTTATGATATTTCTGTTGCCTCAGGCGAGAAGCCAAAAGCATTTCCCCCCCCTAACTGAAATTACGCCTTTTAAATTCGAATATAATTCGAAAATTGATAATATTTAAGTACAAAATTCGAATTTAGTTTTTCAGCCATTTTGACAGCCCTAATAGACACTACTACAATCCACTAATCAAAATCAAGCACTACCATCTATACCGCAATATGTTGTAATGGCTTTTCATATAAGCATCATAACGTACGTACAGAATACATTATGTAGTATGTTGTTCTACGGCTATATTTCAACCCTCACTTTACACAGCACATAACTGTCATATTAGTCTCTGTACCGTTTCTTTTCATTTATTGCCTCAAGGGCTCCTGGCCTTACAAAACATCCTCCTTTAAAGTGGTTGTTGATTAACCCCATACTGTACTCCCAAATTTTGGTCAGTGAAGCGTTATATATTTATTTTATTTTTTATTATGTGTCGTTTTATGTTAGCAAAGCTGCATTCATTAATCAGAAGTACAGTAAAGCCATTATAAAAGATTTAATTTCAACATAAATGCTGTTTTTTTTTTGTGAACGGTCTATTCACAAAGAATTCCAAAAACGGTTACACAACAATATTAAGCATCACAACAACCTGTTTGTTTAACCGTTTTTAACTCACATATTAAAATTATTTCTGAAGGGTCATGTGTACACTGAAGACTGGAGTATGGCTGTTGAAAATATAACTTTGCTATCACAGGAATAATTTATATTTTAAAATATATTACAATAGGAAATAATTACAGTTCTGCTTTAAGTTTAAAATTCTAAAAATTCTAAAAAATCTAATTTGTTTTCTAGGAAACATATAAATACCTTATGTAGCTTCTAAAGGACAGACAAATAAAATAAGAAAAATGTACACATCAACATCCTGTTTAAAAGTTTACACTAACCCATCATAGCATAATAAAGTGTGTTAGCCTATTATCCACAGCCACAGCAAGTTCAACCACAATAAGCATCCTCAACTGTGAACTTCAACTTAGGAAAGATCAGAATAAGATTATCCTGCATGTCATGGGGCCATGAGGTGTGTTTTTGACATTACCCGGTCTGTAGTGGTCATGTGATGAATCCGCTGTAAAGGTATAATTCAACCAAAAATGGCAATCCTGTGATTATTTACTAATCCTCATGCTGTTATTTCTTTTGTTGTATAGAAAACTGCTACATAAAATATGTCCTTTTAGAGCATGCCGGTTTGAAATAAGTGAATTAAATAATGAAAAATATTTTTGCATGAACTATCCCAACAAAATTATCTATAATTAAACAGTAAATGTGTAATTATGTGTAGTAGCATACAAAATGCGGCGAGACGGAATGAAACGACAAAAATTTGGTTTATTCTTGCCTGGGCAGACAGCAAAACTTAAGAGGGGAAACAACAGTTCTTAGGCAGCATTGCAGGTATTATGTGAGGATTTGAAAAAGCTCTTATGTGGAGGGGTGCGTGGAAGTGGAAGGTGGAGGATCAAAAGTGCGGCCTGGAGGTCACGTAACCTACATCACTGCCAGGCTGTTGGCTTGACACTGGCTAAAGACATCATAATAGGTTTTAAGTACTAGGAAAGACCTTGGGTGAAGACTTAACATGACTAAAGCCCAAGCGGAAGTAAACAAACACTGAGAGGTGAGACTGTGTGACGTTCTAGTAATTCATTTAGCGGTTTGATTCGACTCACTTGAGTAACTTGGCTGATGAATTTCAGATGGTGGCGCGACAGTATAAGTATTCTTTGTTAATCTTCTGATTTAATTGACCTTTGGTGTGAATAGGAAAGTCTGCTCTTTGTGACGGGTAATATGAGCACTCTAAATCCTTCAGAGCGAATGACTGTCAGGGTTTGGCATTTCTTTTACAGCGGGGACAAGGAGCCAAGGGCAATATCAACCATGTTGACACCATGGAGATTGTTCCTCTGCCAGATGGCACTGAACATATTCTATCACATCGCTAAAGGTAAACACCTCTCTAAAATCAGGATCCGCAAAGGCTAATTTTCATGAATCACTGCTCTGTGATAATATATGTACCAGACATGGTTATGAGGTTGTGGAAATGATAATGAGTCTTTGAATGATCTCTTCTAGTCATTAGAGTTCTGATTCACTCAGCCTATCAGAAAGAAAAGTCACAAGTGAGATTCAATTGTTTTTTTTCTTGACAGAAATTGGAGAAATGGAGAGCAAATGGAGACTCTTGCATAAAGCAAACATTAAACTGTGTTCACAACTGATTTTTACTTTCATTACATGGCAAATGTCAGGATATTTGACAACAAAAAATTGTAGGGACTTGATTTTATACATCAGAATTGTTTGTGCCCCAAGTGTTATGCAAAGGCCCAAGTCAAGGGCCTCATGATGTGTGTTTGTGGCCTTGTGGCTTCCGCTTTGCCTTCCTTTATAAGATCTTAGTAGTTATTCACATAGTATCGGACCAATATCGAATCGTCCAAATTATGCCGATATGTCTTGCCGATAAGACGAATACATTAACTCACATGTGCTCAGGGTGTGCTAGCGATAAGATCAAGTCAACAGTGCAATTAGATCACGTCAGCATTGTGGCTCCTTCTTGGAAGCAAATTTTGCCTAAAAAAAAAAAAAAACACAAAAAAAAAAAAAAAAAAAAAAAAAAAAAAAAAACACAAAAAAAAGAAAAAAAATAGTGTTTAGATTCACGGTTTTTGGATCGCTTCCTTTAACTGAGAATGCACGTACAAATGAATTTTGTTGGTAGCATGATAAGTAAACAGTAAGAGCACGTGCGGCGGCAGCCTCCCTCGTGTCCTAATGCCGGCTCAGTAAGGATTTTAATTCCTTAGGGCGCTGTTGTCCTACTTCTAATACAGATGAAAGCAAAATACCAATCCTATTTAGACTGTTTTTCTGATTAAATAAAGCAGTAATTGATGCCATATAATCATTAGTATGTTTTGATTTAAAGGCCAGAAGCTATAGCTTACATGAAAAAAAAAACACAAACATGACACTTGTGACACAAATTTTAAATCATAAAATAAAATGTCAAGGTTACCACTGCATATTTCTGATAAAAAAAATGCAGCGATTAATATATAGTTTATTTATAGCTAACTAAACCGTTCAATCTTCATGTACTGTCATTATCAATAACTTAATATGTTTATTTCATTCTAACAAATAAGTCTTGTTTAAAACTACTCAAATTTAAAATATCAATACCGGTATCAATATCGGTATCGGCAAAAATGAGTTGAAAAATAACGGCATATCGGATATCGGCAAAAATCCAGTATCGTGCATCCCTAGATCGTAGAGCATCCCATTTGTCTGCATTAATTTGATAATTTTGCTCTGTTATATCAACAATCGTTTGAATATAATATTAATTTAGTGAATTTAATTTTGTACATTAATATGAATATTAAATGGAATAGTTAATGAAAGTGTTAATTCTGAATTCTGAGAAAACAAGGCAGAATTGCAAGGTGTTAACTCTATATTAACTCTATTAACTCTTCTAATAAAAAGTCAGAATTGGGAGCATTACTTCAGAATTTGAAAAAAAGGTAAGATTTGCAAGGTGTTCATTTCAAATTCTGAGAAAACAAGTCAGAATTGCAAAGCGTCAAGTCAGAATTGTAAGGTATTAACTCAGAATTCTAAAAAAAGAATCAGATTTGCGAGCCGTTAATTCCGAATTCTGAGAAAACGAGTCAGAATTGCGAGGTGTTAAGTCCGACAAAGTACTGTGTGTTATAAACTCACAAAGTCTCAATTCCAAGATGTTAACTCACAACTGCATATAATAGATATAAACTCAGAATAAAGTCAGAATTGTGAGAACAACCCTGATGCAGGAATAGTTGGGCAAAATCCAATACATGTTACAATTATCCCTGCTCTCCCCTGCTATTACAAAGGTGTTGTTTTATAAATTAGCTTTGCAGTCTGTGACTTTATGGATGTTTTGTGTTGTCCTCATAATCTAATCAGTCTCTCATCTGAACGGCAGCCAGTTTATGCCTTGGTGGTCAAGACATATTTGCCACGGTCCGAGATCATAGCCCACCTCAGTATCAACGGAGACCCTGGAGCCAGTAGCATCCGTTTGTGTCTCACTGGAGAAAACGCTGACTGGTTTTACCTTGAAGGCCGAACAATCCGACTCAACTCGTCGTTTTCAAGGATCTTAGATCGAGAGGTGATTAACACCAGTAGTGACTGTTAGCATGTGGAGGGAAGCCAGAATAACACTGAATCATTAGGACTGCCAGCCAACACAGTGGAGGAGTTTTAAGCCATAGTTTGGGGTTTTAAAATAGAATGTCTATAAATGACAAATGTTATAAGTTATATAAACTCTATTTTACCAGATTCGTCTGTTGAGACTAGGGCAAAATAACACAAAACGTTACAACGATAAGCAAAATGAGCATAACACAAGAGACGACATTTAAATACAATCAAAATACATACATTGCTTGAATGTCTTTTACATTTTTTTTGTATAAAAATTGTTTTCGTCCTAAAATAGTATAGGTTTTTTTTTGGGTAACACTTTAGTATAGGGACCAATTCTTACTATTAACTAGTTGCTTATTAGCGTGCATATTACTAGCATATTGGTTGTGTACTTATAAAGCACATATTGTGCATGACCTTATTCTACATCCCTAATACCTACACTTAACAACTACCTTACTAACTATTAGAATCAAACATTAAGAGTTTATTTGAGGCAAAGTCATAGTTAATGGTTGTTTTTAATACGAGAATGGACCTTAAATAAAGTGTGACCATTTTTTGTTTTGAGTGATAATTGTGATTAAAAAAATGACTATATAAATATTAACCTCTCTATGCAACCTATTTTTTTGTGGTAATTTACAGGTGCTGGGATCAGTTCTGATAGCTGCTTTGACATGTTATGAAGATGATATAATTAGGGTATGGTATAAAAACGCATTTAAAAAATAATGATATTTCATACTGGAGTGCATTTAACCCACAGTTTCTTATTTCAGAGTCGATATCGAATTATGGTGGAAATATTGAATGAAAATGACAACATGCCATATTTCCTTGAAGACACCATTCAACCACGATATATAAGTGAGGTAAACTCACTTTGGTCCATTTTTACTCCAGATTTTACTCTGTATACTGAATTATTTCGGAATTAAACTCCTGTCTAAAATGAACCTTTCACTGATCATTTTACATGTGTGATTATTTTAATGAAACATTATAACCTAGAGTCCTTACATCTGCTGACTCTCTTCCGACAGTTGCTTACTGTAAACTCGATGGTGTTCACAGTAAAAGCTAGAGACGGCGATGGAGACACAATCACTTATATGACCGACAAATCCACAGTGAGTGACGCCTTCGATAAAAGACAAAATTACAGATGAAAGGCTGAATAAAAGGTTTTGCAGTAGCCTCAATCGGTCTGTCTGCAGCTGACTGACTACTCCTCAAACCATCACTTTACAGGGGCCCCAATGTATTTGGACACATAAAAATACATGAATGTTATTAGAGAACCCCTTTTCCTTTCCACAATCCAAGAGAACATTACCAACACTGTGTGTTTCTCTCATTCAGGCTGATGCCAGCTATTTTAGGATTGATCTGCCCAACAGCGGGATGGTGATCCTGGATAAACCGTTGGACTATGAGACTAAAACCCAGCTGCAGGTGGTCATATTTGCTGTGGTATGTAGTACATGTTATTCACATATGTGCTGACTGGCAATCACAAAACATGTATGTGCTGGAAAGGAATCCTAATTAAGAGAAAACAGTTTGAACTGCTATTTAAATCACCAGGAAACGACCACAAAAGAAAAGTACAGCACAACAGCTACAGTCACTGTGAACGTTCTAGACGGTGATGACCAGTATCCTCAGTTTCAGCCATGTGCACCTGTTTATGAAGATGGAGATCATAATATCTGCACCAACCCTGTGTACAGTGTTAACATCACAGAGACAGATGAGGTATGTGGTAACATTTTTGTGTACAGGTGATTGATTTAGCTGAAATGAATTCATATACTGTAGATTACTGTTCAAAAGTTTGAAGTCAGTACATTTAAAAAAAAAAGTAATATTTTTATTCTGCAAGGAGGGATTAACTGATCAAAAGTGACAGTTAAGACATTTATTATCTTACAAAAATAAATAAATAAATAAGAAAAGATTTCAAATCAATGCTGTTCCTTTGAACTTTCTGTTCATCAAAGAATCATGAAGAAAAAAACAATCTATCACCATTTCCATAAAATTAATCACAACTGTTTTCAACATTGATAATAATAACAAATGTTTCCTAAATAGCAATCAGAATATTAGAATGATTTCTAAAGGATCATGTGACACTGAACACCAGAGATAAAATTATAAATATGAAAACTAGAGTAGCCACATTAGCTGTCTGCAAAGTATCTGCTTTTTATTTCACAGCATCGTTTAATAATGTTATACAATGAGTGTAATACAATTTTTTTTAACGTTTCGTTTAAAATAAAGTGGAGCTGTGAAGCTTGGGTCTTCACCTGTATGGTTAAAAATAAAATGCTCTTTATGATCTAGGATGCTGTGCTCTATTTTTCTCCGGGGCCCATTCATGCTGAAGATGGAGACAAAGACATACTGACTCCTCTAGTCTATAGTATTCTCTCAGGTGAGTTTACTGTATGTTGCATTGATTTATAGACTATTTAATCCTTTAAATCTCCATTATAGTTTTTAAATAACATTCAAAATGACTTTCTAGGTGATGGCAATGGCAGATTTACAATCGACTCTAAAACAGGAGAGATCTCTCTCAGGCAACGTGTGGAAAACAGACTCCTCACACCTTCATTCAGGCTCCGCATAATGGTATGACGAGATAATGTCTATGTTTATGAACAACAAAGTGATGGCTGATTTACCACGCTGATCTGCTGTATAGTGTTAACAAGGACACAGTATGGAAGTACTTCAACTGCCATATTGCAGACCATAATGCTAGGCAATAAAAAGACAATAAAAAGAAATTGCATTGAACAAAAAATGTGTGGGTTGTGTGGCACAACAAGGACATCAAAGTTCTCATCATAATTGCCCTTTGAAAACTCTGACAGGCTGCGCAGGTGAACGACCCAAAGAAATATTCGGTGGCGACGGCACTAGTGCATGTGGTGTCAGAGAACCAATTTCCTCCATTCTTCAACAAGACCGTCTACAAAGGGTTCCCCATTGAGAGCTCCAGCCCTGCCACACTGGTCACTACCTACGGGAACCAAGTCCTGGTAGTCCAGGCCATTGACAGGGACTTCAGAGATGTAGAGCGAAAACATTTCCTTTATAGGGAGCACTTTAAAAATGCCTGCAAATCTTCATTTATAGCATTTTCTCTTTTTTTGCTCTTTTGCAGGGAATAAATCCAAAAATCCATTACACAATGCAGCCCTTGACGGGCAGCAATAAACTGTACCACATTACCCAGGATGGCATTGTGATTGCAAAGACGGACCGACTCAGAGCATTCGACCGACACATCCTTGAGGTGACAATTATGATATGATATATATTAGGGTTCGGGAACCTTTTTTTGACCACGGGGGAGAGTGGCAAGGCTTAATCCTCTGATTGGCCATTGCCTTCAATAAATCAACAGATATGTCTGTGATTGGCTACGCTGCTCAATGCTGAAAAAAACACGTTATTAAAGCAGCACTATGTAACTTTTGGCGCTCTAGCGGTTAATAAACAGAACTGCACACATCCCGTGGAAGAACATTGCAGCCGGAGCTACTTCTCTAAGTTTATGTCTATGGCGATCCACGCAGGTATGTGTTATTCCGCAGCGGTGACGACCCGACCAGGCTACAATAGTCCAAGTACTTATTATAAGTGTACCGTAGTGATTCGGAAATAAGACAAAAACGCGGTTTGGAAGATGAATTCATGTACATTTTGCAAATTTTGAACACAGAAAAAGATACATAGTGCTGCTTTAAATAGAAACCTTTGATGCACTTTCAGAGCACAGACACACCTACTCACTAGAGTGCTATGCTATTATTACAGCTTCAACTGAGGGTGTTAGTTGTCAGGGAACAACGAGGCTGGATTCAGGTGCGGGTTCAATAGGTGCTTTATTGTGCAGAGATTATCACCGCGGGCAGTAAGCGCCTTCGCGGACAGTTCGTGTGGTCGTGGAAACCCCAACCACACCGATGGGGGGAGAGCAGTGGCTGGAACAAGCCGCAATAGCGGCAGTGGAGACGGAGCTGGAGGGGCAGCTCGCTAATCCGAGCGTGAGGCTGAGAAGCCCAACAACGAGACCGCGGAGTCCCAGGGTCCCAGGGTTGCCGGAGGTAGCCCATGGTTCCTGAACGCACAGAGAGGTGCGGGACACAATAACAGACTGCTACGAGCACTGGAGCCTGGACGAGACAAGACAGAACTGGTGAGCGATCATACACGGACCGTCAGAGCAAGGGAATAATCACAACAAACTGACAACATACAGAGAAACACGAGGAGCTATAAGGGGAAGCTAATGAGATGACCAGAACCAGGTGTGAAACAAGGAGGGCGTGGACAACGATCATGCTGACATGCTCACGTGTCGAGCTGTCAAAACAAGTCATGCACAACACCCAAACACAGAGACAACAAGAGACAGGTGATCAGACCCGAGACCCGACAGTACCCCCCCTCCCAGGAGCGCCACCAGGCGCCCCAGGAGGAGGCCCACCTTGTCGCCGACGGAAGTCCTCGATCAACGAACGGTCCAAAATGTCCCGGGACGGCACCCAGCATCTCTCCTCTGGACCATAACCCTCCCAGTCCACGAGATACTGAAACCCTCTTCCACGGCGTCGCTCATCGAGTAATCTCCTAACCTTATAGGTAGGGGAGCCATCCACAAGACAAGGAGGTGGGGGGATGGGACGATCGCCGGCAGGGTTAAGGGGAGAAGAAAACACATGTTTAACCCTAGAGACATGAAACACATGGTGAACCCCACCAAGAGCAGGAGGGAGCTTGAGCCTGACAGCCACCAGATTAACCACCTTGGTGACACGGTATGGCCCAATGAATCTGGGTGCCAGCATCCGAGAAGGCACCCGGAGAGGCAGATCCCTGGTAGAAAAGCCATACCCGTTGACCACACACATAGGTTGGAGGAGAGGACCGTCGACGATCGGCTGCTGCCTTGGTTCGTCCCGAGGAGAGGACTAAAACCCTCCTGACTCTCTCCCAGGTGCGGCGGCAGCGCTGAACGAAAGACAGGGCGGACGGAACCGCAGCATCGGGTTCCTGTGATGGAAACAGAGGCGATTTATATCCCACAGAGCACTCAAAAGGTGACATACCTGAAGCCGCCACTGGAAGGGAGTTACACGCGTATTCTATCCAGGAGAGCTGTTGGCACCAGGAACTTGGATTGTTGGATGTCAGACAGCGGAGCATTCTTTCGAGATCCTGGTTGGCCCGCTCGCATTGCCCATTTGTCTGTGGATGGAAACCGGAAGACAGACTCTCAGAGGCCCCGATCTGTCTACAAAATTTTTTCCAAAACCGGGAGGTGAACTGAGGACTCCTATCTGAAACCACGTCAACCGGCAATCCATGGAGATGGAAGACGTGATCCACGATCAGTTGGGCGGTCTCCCGGGTGGAGGGCAATTTGGGCAGGGGAATTAAATTAACCACCTTAGAAAAGTGATCCACCACAGTGAGAACCACAGTGTTACCCTTTGATGGGGGAGCCCAGAGACAAAATCAAGGGCGATATGTGACCATGGACGGGAAGGGACAGGAAGAGGATGAAGCAGACCATCGGGAGGGTGATTCACTGGCTTACATTGGGCGCATGTGGGGCAGGTCAACACAAACTGTCTGACATCTGCGGCCATTGTGGGCCACCAGAAGCGTTGACGGATGGCAACCAATGTTCTCCGAATCCCAGGATGGCAAACCAGCCTGGACGTGTGACCCCACTGAAGGACCTCAGGGCGCAACGCAGCCGGCACCGGCAACCTGCCCCCCGGGCACCTCCCTGGCACTTGCACCCCTCGACTGGCCTCCTCTACGCGCCGCTCGATACCCCAGGAACGAGCCCCGACCACCACCCCTCCAGGAAGAATGGCTTCGGCCGTAAGCTCACCCTCCGGAGCCCCGAACAGGCGCGAGAGAGCGTCGGGCTTAATGTTCTTGGACCCAGGCCGGTACGAGAGGGTGAAGTTAAACCGGCCAAAGAAAAGTGCCCAGCGGTCCTGACGCGAGCTCAGCCTCTTGGCCGAACGGATATATTCAAGGTTCTTGTGATCCGTCCAGACCAAGAAGGGCCACGCTGCTCCCTCCAACCAGTGACGCCACTCCCCCAAGGCCTATCTTACCGCCAACAGTTCTCTATTGCCGATGTCATAGTTACGTTCTGCAGGGCTGAGACGGCGAGAGAAGAACGCACACGGGTGCACCTTCCCGTCGCGGAGGGATCGCTGCGACAGAACTGCGCCAACCCCGACGTCCGAGGCGTCAACCTCGACAATGAACTGGGACTCAGGATCTGGAACCAACAGAACAGGTGCAGAGACAAAACGGGACCTTAATATGTCAAAGGCTACCTGAGCATCCTGGTTCCACCTGAAGGACACCTTGGTGGAGGTTAATGCCGTGAGCGGAGCAGCGATCTGATCAAAATTCCTGATGTATCGCCGATAGAATTTGGCAAAACCCAGGAAACGCTGCAGGGTTTTACGGGAGTCGGGGACTGGCCACTTGGCGACAGCCTCTATCTTAGCTGGGTCTGGTTTAATCCCCCTGGTAGAGATGATATGGCCAAGGAACGTAACCGACTCGGCGTGGAATTCGCACTTCTCCGCCTTGACGAACAACTGGTTCTCTAATAGGCGCTGGAGGACCCGTCTAACGTGCTGACTGTGTAAGTGGAAAGTTAGAATATCATCCAAATACACAAAGACGAACTGATTAATCATGTCACCTAGAACGCTATTGACGAGACCCTGGAAAATGGCCGGAGCATTGGTAAGACGAAACGGAAGAACCAGATATTCGTAGTGTCCCGAGGGGGTTGTTGAATGCCGTCTTCCACTCGTCCCCCTCCCGAATGCGCACCAGATGGTAGGCGTTGCGAAGGTCTAACTTGGTGAAGACCTGGGCTCCCTGCAATAATTCAAAAGCAGAAGACATTAGAGGTAGGGGGTACCTGTTCTTTACCGTAATGTCATTCAAACCTCTGTAATCGATACAAGGGCGTAGGGAGCCGTCCTTCTTCTGAACGAAGAAAAACCCCGCCCCAGCGGGAGAGGAGGAATGGCGAATGAGCCCAGCCTGTAGTGAATCACGTATATACCTGTCCATGGCCTCTCGTTCAGGACCTGAAAGGGAATATAAACGACCCTTAGGCGGAGAAGTGCCCGGGAGAAGGTCAATGGCACAGTCGTAGGGGCGATGTGGAGGTAGAGAGGTGGCCCGGGACCTACTGAAAACCGCACGAAGATCGCAGTACTCCGCCGGGACGCCGGTCAAGTCAGCCGGATCCACCTGTGGAACACGAGACACAGAGACAGCAGGAAAAGCAGCACCCAAACATGACACATGACAAGACTGACTCCAGGTTAAAATAGAGTTATTGACCCAATCGATCTGTGGGTTGTGTTTCCGTAACCAAGGATGTCCTAAAATTAATGGGGCCTTAGGGGAGTCAATAATTAACAGTTCGATCTGTTCACAGTGGTTACCAGAGAGGGAAAGGCTTACACCAGGGGTGACGTGCGTGATGGTAGTGAGGGGATTGCCTGATAATGACCACGCCGTAATGGGCTTCTCCAGGGGAGTGGTCGGAATCCCCCACTTGTGAGCAGAGGCAGAATCCAGGAAATTCCCCTCAGCCCCCGAATCCAGAAGGGCGTGGCCAGTGTGTGAACCTCTCTGGAAGGAGAGTCGAAAGGGCAGCTGAGTGCGCGTTGCTGGAGAGTTTGAACAGGAAAAGGCGCGCACCAGGACTCTCCGCTTCACTGGTGGGCCCTGACTTTTACCGGGCACTGGAGGACAAAGTGGCCGGCCTTGCCGCAGTACAGGCATAGTCCCTGAGCTAAACGCTCCTGTCTCTGCTGCGGCGTAAGCCGGAGACGACCCAGTTGCATGGGCTCCACATCGGCTGCCGGTGACCTCGCCGCATCGACTGACGCGGACTTCAGGTGGCGCCACGGAGTAGTGGATTGCCGGCGTTGCCGGCGGCGGTTGAGGCGACCCTCCACGCGGAGCGCGAGATTAATCAAACTGTCCAGCTCTCGAGGAAGGTCCACCGCCGCTAATTCGTCCGCGATTACCTCATCCAGTCCCTCGAGAAATCGCGCGCGTAGTGCGCCCTCATTCCAGCCGCAAGCCGCAGCTAGAGTCTGAAACTGTATGGCATAGTCGGTGACTGAGCATCTCCTCTGCGACAACCGAGACAGCTGAGCCGCCGCCTCATCTCCCTGGGCAGACCGGTCGAACAGCTTCGCCATCTCCTGGCTAAAATCCACAAAAGCCGCACAGCAGGGAGCCCGCGATCTCCATACGGCGATACCCCATTCGCGGGCGCGACCCGAGAGGAGAGTGAGGACGTATGCCACCTTAGCCTCCTCTGTGGCGTAACGTCGAGGCTGCAGAGAGAACACCAGCGAACATTGGGAGAGAAAGGCTTGGCAGGCATTAGGATCGCCATCATAGACTGGTGGATTGTTGGCATGAGGTTCGGGGTCCAACGGAATACCAGCGTGGAAGGCGGGACCCCGGTTAGCCGCCTCCAGCTGAAGATCATTGACGCGCGTGAGGAGCTCCGCGACTCTGGCATTTAGCGCGCCCACCTCTTGCGTTGTGGTGTTGAGCTGGGTGGCGTGCTGCCCCAGCAAAACTCCCTGTTGCACGAGAGCAGACCGAAGCGGATCCGATCCCGCTGAATCCATCTTGGTCAGTTTGTTCTGTCACGGGAACAACGAGGCTGGATTCAGGTGCGGGTTCAATAGGTGCTTTATTGTGCAGAGATTATCACCGCGGGCAGTAAGCGCCTTCGCGGACAGTTCTTGTGGACGTGGAATCCCCAACCACACCGATGGTTGGATAGCAGTGGCTGGAACAAGCCGCAACAGTGGCAGAGGAGACGGAGCCGGAGGGGCAGCCCGGTAATCCGAGCGAGAGGCTGAGAAGCCCAACCACGAGACCGCGGAGTCCCGGGGTATGCGGATGCCGGAGGTAGCCCACGGTTCCTGAACGCACAGAGAGGTGCGGGACACATAAACTGACTGCTACGAGCACTGGAGCCTGGACGAGACAAGACAGAACTGGTGAGCGATCATACACGGACCGTCAGAGCAAGGGAATAATCACAACAAACTGACAACATACAGAGAAACACGAGGAGCTATAAGGGGAAGCTAATGAGATGACCAGGACCAGGTGTGAAACAAGGAGGGCGGGACAATGATCTTGCTGACATGCTCACGTGGCGAGCTGTCAAAACAAATCACGCACAACACACAAACACAGAGACCACAAGAGACAGGTGATCAGACCCGAGACCCGACACTCTCGCTACTTGTCAACCGCTGGTTTCCAAAGTGTGTAGGTGCAAGCAAATGGATTTTTGTGTAGGTAATTCATCTAAATTGTTCTAGGTTGAACTATCTTGTATTGGTGATCTAGTCTATTTCAGTTATAATACATCCACTGAAAGCTGCATGGATTATTATGCATGCATGCATATCATACATAAGACACGTTTATAGGACATAAAAGATCTGTGCTGCGAAAGTACGTGGTGAAATGTTTCGAAATCTCTCATGGCACAACAGAGCACCAATTTCAATAAAAGGATATGTTTTAGTCCAGTCACTTTTTATATAATTTTAAATGTTAGCCTCTATTCTAAAAGTCTTGCGTTTTGTCAATACCACAAACAAGCTACAGGAACTTTAGGTTACCATACAAGTGGTTTGCAGTTGATTGCTGTCACTAACAGCACTAAACACGCACTTGGCCAGTGCAACATGGTAAATGTATTATGTTTCTAAACTTTTCATGAAATCTATTGTCAAATTTTTTAATGGATTATTTATTGGTAAAGGGTGAGAGAGCTAGTGTGGCTCGCGAGTCATTGGTTCCCAACCACTGATCTACATGATATGCTTTATAGCAATACATATTTGTCATAACATCGCTGAAGATGTGATGGTTATTTTTTAAACAAAGGTGATTGCAACAGATGAAGAGTCAGGTGAAACAGCCCATGCTTCAGTGGACATTGAAGTGCTGCAGAGGGGACAACCAGGTAAATGCACTTAATGGCATTAATTGTGTTAATCTTGAGGTTTTTTTAATATTAAGATTATGTAACTACAGTTAACTCTCCATTGTATGAATTATGTATTAACAGTATTCACATTGAATATATATTTTTTCTGTATATATATACTGTAATATATATATAATATATACATATATACTGTATATATATTAGATATATATATATATATATATATATAACTATATATATATATATCTTACAGTAAAGTGAGAAAACAAAAGTAAAGAGGTTACCTTTGAAAATAAAATAAAATAAATTCAATAAAATTTGGATGTTGGAATCTTCACACTGATTTCCCTGAACAACTCAGGTTTCGTATAGATATTGATCTATTATTGATAACAACCCCTAATCAATTACATGACAACCAACTTGAAAAGTATCTTTTTTAAAATAAAATAAAATAAAATATTGCAATATGGAAACTCTGTACTACAAAAAAATGTCTTCTTTAATTCAGTTCATATTTCTTGAATATTGATGCATTATTGATAAAACTCCTATAACCTGAAATTGCATGAATCGTTATCATTTATCCTTATTGCTTCTAAAAATTATGTTTATCCTCATTGTTATAATCAATCATGCATCTATGCCGATTCTGTCCATTTTTTAGAAAACATGAAAACAAAAACATTCAAATTGATTTAATTTATCAAAGATGGAAAGAAAAATCCAAATGTAGATGAAATGTTTTTAATAAGGTGCAATTCTTCAGTAGGTGTCATTCAGGTGAGAAATAAAATAAAATTTTGCCATGTATGGCAACACTGTACCATAGAGGGTCAAACCAAATATGGATAATAGTTTACACAGATCATTCGTCTGGTAAATTTGATTATTCATGGTTGATTTAAGAGGCACGAATAAGGTGTTAAATTAGATTAAGCCACATTGTATTCCCATTAACCTCTGTGCTCCTCCAGCTCCTCACTGCTCTACTTTTGGCAGTCGTTCAAAGCCAAACTAAATAATAAATCTCTTGGAGGTGTAAGACACAGAACTGACCACTAAAAAGTCTTTGTGAGCGGTTTGTAATTTTTTTTCCACCTCTAAACTCTCGGACAGTTCCCAGAAGTCCATTCGGTGAGGAACGTCTGTTTGGAGATATGAACGCAGGGATGGCCGGCGGCATCGCTGCCCTTGTTCTGCTAGTGGCTGTGACAGTACTATTTCTCTTCCTCTGGCTGGCCAAGAGACGGAGAGAGAGACGGGATCCAGCAGACAGGGGCGCAGTAGCTCTTGGGAAACACCCAAATGTGGTAAGGGCTACTATATTTGATCAATCATACCAAGTTGTACCCTTTAGTCCCTTTGTGCATAAACACTGATGGAAACCTAGCTGCTAAGACGAGATGTAAAATTTACCAATAAGACATTTGGCTATTTTGACTGAACTGGGCACTATGATAATCTCCCATTTTTTATGAATCTACAAGTGGCTTGTCTCGTCTTCCCTGTACTAGTAATAGTACGAAAGAAACTAAAAGCAACACCAGCTGAGCTCACATCCTCACTGAGCATATGCTACAATCTCAGAAAGTTCATCAATGCCTTTTTTAAAAATAGCAGGAGAAGTATAGAACACATGCATATGTGCAATAAAATGTCTCACTGCTTTAGTGCATGATGACCGTATCTGACCTACAGATGTTGAAACAAGACTTTTGCACTAAACAAGGAAATACTACATAATAAATAAGCTTAAACATAATTTACAGTCAGAAATTTAGATGAAACACTTCCTGCCCTTGTCGTTTTCCCCTCACATTCCTTTTTAATTCCTCTTATGTAGAGCTTAAGATGGTTTCAGCAGGTAAGCACTTGACATTAAGTAGCTAGACGTGTTCTGCAGTGTCACTGTCCCTTGTGAAGGTGAGATGTATTTTCTGAGTATCTGAAAGCCGTATACTGCTGAAAGGCTGGTTTAAATGGGATTGTCGGTGTTACAGTTTATCAGAAACATGGTGCACCATTTAAGCTGGTCAAGTATACGAAGCACATCCCCCTGTGTTTGATGGTTTGGTATGTTTCACTGTGTATTTGATTGGTCAGTGGCTGCTATCATGTAGATAGGCATTTTGTATCTATGTATGTGTATTTTGTGTTACATATTTACGTTTAATAAACACTGTTGGAAATGTAGCAATTGTTAATTGTGTTTATCGATTGTTTATTGACTCTTGAGAGATGAGACAAAATGCCACACTTTTACCTACCATTACTTAACAGTGAAGATAATCACTATGTTCTGTACCATTTCATTTACTGTTTACTTGATCGCTAATATAAAATAAGATAGTTAGATAATTTAGTTAGATAGATTTATATAATTTCATTCATTTTGAGGAGGTCTGCTAACAAGCAACACCATAAAAACAAATGAACACATGCATGGTTTAATACAGCATGATGGTAGCAACAGTTCAATAGATGGAACTGAAAATCTGTTATTGTTCTATGTATATTATATTTCTAATAATAGTTTAACGCTATGTTTGCAAACGTCTATTATAAATATTTGACATAACAGTTCATATAATTTTTTTTTGTCTGACATTGTGCATTACAGCCAGGAAAAAAAAGAAAACATTTTAAAATCAGCCAATATTAAAATGATTAAGGTCTTCTCTTTCCATATTCTAAGGCCATACAGGCTAAATGTATTTTATTTATTTTTATTTTTATAATGCAAACATCTATTATTAGTATAGTAGTCAACATTTGAAGTGGATCCAAACCCTTAAACCAAAATGCGTTCTTGTCTTAGGACAACTTTGATTAACTTTTTTTGATCCACTTCAAATGTTTGACTACTATATTGGACATAACGTTCATACCTTTTTCTAATGTTTTGCATTACATTAGAAAAAAAACACCCCATTTTGTGAGAAATACGCAGCGTTGCACCAAAAAGATTGATCCCAAATAATTCCCTGTAGTTTTGTCCCATGTCTCAAGAATCAGTGACACACATAACTACTCTATAATCAGCGCTGGACTTCAGTGGATTTGACCAGTGAATATGTCACAGTTGATCGAGGCAACCCTAAACGCCCTTTCTCCGTGGTCAACAGGTCAATTCAGGACGTCCCATATCGCTCATAGAGGATGCCTCCTACCACAACGAGGCATTCATTGACCATGAATACCCCAGTGATTTGTACACCAATGACATGCTTCCTGCGTCAATCAGGGCATATGAGTCTGAAAGGCCCATGGCACTGCAAGACATGCTGCCCATCCTGGTGCTTCCAGAAATAATACCCGCAAACACCTCATCTTTAGCTCTGACCAATGGGAATGCATTTGGAAAATCAGTCTCTTTTAAAGACGACGTAGGAGCAGCGGAGGAGACTTTGCCCAAAAATGAAGGACAAATTGTGGTTGTATGTAATCAAATAGAAACCAGAGCGGATATTTTGATGCCTGTCATGCAGCAGGACACTTTTGCTACCGCTACAGCAGAAAATCCTGCAGAAACATTTGACGTTTGTTGCCCAGATACTTCTGTAAGACCCAGAGAGGAATGTATCTTCGCTCATGCTAATGAGGATGATGAAGATGACAATGATCCATACAAGAACATGGCCTCTGTTATTTACAGCAGTGATGAAGACACAGCGGACGATGAGCCAAATGATTTAAGGCACTATTACAAACATGGGCAAAACCAGTATACAATTGACCACATGAAGGCCATCGGATTACAAATCGAGGATTCGGATGAATCGCAAGCCTGATTCGTCAAGCTCATTTGAACAAGTCGCTTTCATGAAAAGCCAAATACTTACAAGTTTAAACAAAGCGAAAATAGCAACAAACAAACAAAAAACAGGCTCATTAAATAGGACATAAATATGTATTATCAAACCCTACAGTTGGTTGAGCACCTGCTTTTCAATTTTTTTTATATTCCATGTTTTCCTCATGTTGAACTGGTACAGAAATACACAGACAATACAGTGCACCTGATCAGCCTTAATTAAGAATCAGTTTAAATGAAGTTTTGATGACTGTGTCTTTGAAAAATTAAGATCCACCTCTAATGTATTTTTAAGATATTCTGACTGAAATTGAGGTCAAACCCTGAAAATGAAGTATGTATTGTAACTAAATGATTTTTTTAGACTTGAATGTTCTGATTACTGATGTCTGCAGTCACTTGTTGAGTTAAAAACACAAAAGGTTGAAATAAACTGTAATTTTCCAGTTAGTATTTAAATAATAAATACAAGTTGGAGAACACAATACTCTGTGCCAAAACTGATGGATTGCCATTTTTTCCTCAAACAAAAGCTAAATGCTGTTGAATAGTCTGCTGCAACATATTGCGTTTGTTGTTTTGAATTGGATGATTCGATGATATGCAGGTGCTTCAGGACTTCTGGAGATCCTGTGAAATGGCTCTATACATTATTCTGAAGCTAAAATATAAAATTTCAGAGCATTTTTCTTTTGGAAAACATCTTGGATTCTACACAGTAGAGTCTTTTTTGAGGTAAAACTGCTCAAATTGTTTTGACAAGGGCGCAAAGTTCATCTTTTACTTGAAATATCATATAATAGCTGCATGTAAAAGCTCTGATGTGTCATTTCTCTGTTTGTCTGCAGGAGGCATCATCACCCATCGCTCCTCGCCATGTGTTGTAGGACTAAATCAGCAGCATCACAATCATATTTAAGAAAACTCTATTTCTAGAGGCACATGCAATCAAGATATCTGTGTCAGGACCAAGAACATTGTGAGAGACACATGGAGGTGAACATACAAATCTTTGTAAACAGCTGTTTTTGTGGCATTTTGTGTAATTCTGAGTAGTTTTGGTTTTGTGTGGAAGGATACAGGGGAATACAGTCCTATGAGCCCTGGTCATGGCAGCTTATATGTTGAAATATGTATGAACTTTTGGAACTTTGTCTGAAGCAGTTAAGTTAAAAAAACATATTCATTTAAACGTCACTATACAGCATATACTGTAAAAAAAACCTGAGGTTGGTAGGATTTAAAAAAAAAGTTTTTGAAAGAAGTCTTATGCTCAACAAGGCTGCATTTATTTGATCGAAACACAGTAAAAACAGTAATGTGATGTAATATAATATTTTATTCTATTTCTATTTTATTATAAAATGTCATTTATTGCTGTGATGCAAAGCTGAAATTTCAGCAGCCATTAATCCAGTGCCATAATCCTTCGTAAATTAACTGAATGTGTTGATTTGGTGGCTCAAGAAACATTTCTTATTATTATCAATGTTGAAAACAGTTGTGTTGCTTAATAGTTTTGTGGAATTCTTTTAGGATTCTTATTATTGTCAATGTTGGAAACAGTTGTGTTCCTTAATATTTTTGTGGAACTTTTTTAGGATTTCAGAAATCTTTTCAGACATTGTAAATATCTTAAATGTAATTTTTAATGTTCTTTTTTCCTCTAATAGTAAACCCAGCCATATCAGAAATCATAATACTATGTATATATCACAGTGCTTGATGGTAGCATATATTGAATGTGTCTTGTCATTTGTCATAAGGAGACTGTGATGCAACAAAGCAACAGAAAACAATTTTTTAACAAAAAACACAGATCAGAAATATATACATTAACTAAAACCTGTAAATTTTGGGTTCACCAAAAAAGAACAACACCCCTTTGTTGTTCCAAAGTTGTATGACTTGCTTTTTTTCTGGGCAATGTTCATGCTGCTCTCTTCCATACAATGTAATATTCCAAGTCCTCTGAAGCCATTATGGTTCTCTGTGTTAAACAGAACTGGGCTATTTGAAATGTGCTGCACACTGAAATGTGCTATTTGGTGAAAATCTTGCCTTTAAAATCTCAACAACAGAATTAATTGTATAGCTGGGATTTGTGCTGTCTTGTGAAGTGTGATACCAAGAGGGCGCCATTAGACCATTTTCCTTCTGTTACAGCTTATTTATTGCTGCGGAGTGAAGTAAAAGTTTGACACACAAAAATGCCACATTGGACAGCGGCAACATAACGGATGTCCGGTAACGTGCTATTACTAAACATGTTTGTGGCTAGACGGGATACAGCTACGGCCGGAAAATAACAATAAAGTAAATTTGCTACCTATCACATTCTGTTTTATTATCGTCTGCACCTACACCAACCCTAAACCTACCTCTTACAATAATCCAAATACAGTAATTATTGTTGTTCAGCATGGCAAAAATGAGGCAATTGATGTGCGCACGCCCACCCTTACCAAAAAGTAGTATACTTCAAGTTTATTTTAGCAAGTATACTTAAGTAAAGTTTAAGTATATTTATAAGTATACTTTATGTAGTAAGTATATACATATTAGTGTACTTGTAAGTGTACTATTTCAATACTTATTGGGACTAAATTGGCCCACTTTTTAGTATATAAAAGTATACTTTTAAGTAAACTTTAAGTATAACAGTAGTAATACTTAAGTACACAACTAGTTTACATCAAAATGTTTCGTTAGTACTGCAACTATACTAAATGTGAACTTATAGGTATACTGATAGTTTACTAATTAAATACTTGTAGTAGCATTTTTAGTACACTTTGAAGTATAGTCTCAGTAAAGTACTAGTTTAGTAGTTTTATATTGCAAGTATATTCGTAAGTTTTCTTTAAGTGAACTTTATTATATTTTAAGTATACTACTATGTCCCTATTTCGGTATTAATTTGTATATATTTTGTTACATGATTATCTGAACATACAAAACATCAAAAGAAGGAACAGGGTATCTGCTTGTAAATAAAACCATTTTATTCTAGCTTCATGCATTCTTTTTTTTTAAACACTTGAATGTGGTAAGTTTCATAAATAAAAAATAAATTAATAAATAACATTTTGAACAAAAGCTGAAAAAAAGACTATGAATTGGATTCAGAATGATAATCAAAACGTAGATAGATTCGATCAACACCCCAAAGCTTGACAGTAATTATTACCTCTTTATTTTTTCGACATTTTATTCCATAACGTTACACTGTTTTGATGCTGTTTTATGTCTGATGGTCATGCTAGATTACATGTGGAAGCATTTGTTTTTGGTTTCTTCTTCACTTGTGTTTTTTTTTTAATTTTGTACAGAAGATGTGTACTAGCGTCCTACAGTATAACAATGAAAACACGGTTTCTAGGAGCACAATTATAGCTAAAACATATTTAGACTTTTTCTAAGTACAAGTCAAGTATCCTTAAATGTCATTTTAAGTATATTTCTGAGAAGTACATAAAGCCAATTTCTGAGAAGTACATACAAAGTAGACTAAAAGTACACTTTCCTATTTTTAGTTTAAAAGAAGTATACTAATAGCACACTTGAACAAACTTCTTTTTCATAAGGGCAGTAAGCCCTGGTGGCCGTAGCTGTATCCCTTCTAGACTCAACCACTACACATCTGTATGCCTATAGGCTACTTCTAACCCTCGAAAAGTAAGTTCTTAAAAAGAACAACAATTGTAGTAAAATATGTAGCTAAATATGTCAATATAATGCAAATACATAAAAAGGCATTTGAAATTTGTGGCCTTCTAAAAGCTTTTGTCAAAGTTTAGGACCACACACAGTTAGCCTATATAACAGATGACAACAAATGGATGAAAGCCCCTGATAACACGTATATCACAGAGACATCTATTTGACCTCTGCATTTACATCTGCAAGACATACTTTTTAGTGTTTGCTCATCTGCAATACGTCTATAGGACGTTTCCTTTCAGATGTCAAATAGACGTTAAGAACATGTCCTTAAAATGTTTATGATTTAGAATGTATGTAAAACTGACATCTTATAGGCGTCTATCAGATGTTTGTACACAGTAGATGATGAAACGATCTTTATCAGACATCTTGCAGACGTACTTGGGCTACAGAGTCCAATTTTGATTTGATATGGTCTTTGATGGTTTCAAGTTAACGTGTTGACACTTAATAAACACAAAAACGATGCAAAACACATCTTTGTGTTTATTGTCGGACAAATGTTTGAACATTTGAATGGGAGTATACATGTGATGCTTGCTTAAACGACCGTGTTGGCCACTAGAGGGAGCTAGTTCATATATTTCATTTCGATTACTCTTATGAAAAGTGTTATCACAAGTGTTGAATAAAAAAAAAAAAAAAAGTAGTGCCAAACATAATTTTAGCCCTATAGAATATGTGTTTGTGGTGTGGGGGGGGGGTGGGGTTTTTTCGTGACTCATGGTGACTTGATTTAGTCCCCATTGGGAAACAAGTTTATAAATACAGCATTTTTGTTTTGTTTTGTTTTTTTGGAGAATGTAAAAATTCAGAAAGTTTTCTGTGAGGGGTAGGTTTTGGTGTACGGTTGGTGTAGGGCGATAGAATATCCAGAATATACAGTTTGTACAGTATAAAAACCATTACACCTATGGAGAGACCCCACAAAGATAGTAAATCAGACGTGTTTGTGTGTATGTGTGTTGCATATTGAGACAGTTCCTCAAGGTTTCATCGTTAATTTGTTCTGCTCAGCTGACTGTGATTGCTTGACCTGATACACTCATACGATAACATACAGTCACTTCGCTGCTCACTTTCCTTGTAATATATATAGTAAATACCCACTGTCACTACATACAATTTTGAATTTTATAAATTGTATGGAGTGACAATACAAAATTAAATTTTTTGGAATTAGAAAATTAAAAAGGTACTCTGAATTATATTTAATGTCGGAAGCCAGAAGTATTGAGATCATACGTGAATATGTATGATGTGCACAAGAGCATGAAGCTGTAGGGATGTTTTTTGCTTGAGTACTTCTGTATGTCTCTTAATACTCTCATGCACATGGACGTTGACAGACTGCAGAGAAATGCTGCCTAATGTGAGGGAGGACATGGACGGAACAGGCTGTGAATCAGACATACACATCCTGAACACACACACACAAACAGAGTGCCTTGGCTTAATCAGCTAATAGTGGTGAGTGGGAATGTTTCATGCTTGTAGTGCTGAATTAATTTCAACATTTTCACAGCTGAGATCTTTTGGTCATTTTCAGTGAAGCAGATCGCTCTTGGTTGTAGATACCCTCATGCCTCAAAAATACACAGTTACACGACCGCATAAGCAGTGCATTTTACAAAAACACAATACCATCACAACAAATCACGACACGATTTAAAGGAAAATAAATTCAATGAGGACAGCCTTTTTTTATTTTATTTTAAATGCTTATATTAGTTCTTCCATACAAAATTGTGTGCTATGAACTGTAAAGTTGTCTCCGGTGTAGACTACTAATTGTTATAGGTGGATTAACTGCTGGTTTTTTCCAGATAATCATGTCAGTAGTTGGACAACAATGTTAGTAATTGATTTTGTCACACTAGTTCAGTGTTAACATGTACAATATCTGGTGATACTTGGTTTTAACGTTGTTTCCGGTGTAATCCCTATTGAAAAAAACCCCCCTGCTTAAACTAGTTAAAGTTATTTCCTGAGCTGGTTTAAGCTGGTCTCCCAGCCCTGAGCAAACTGACGTTTAGCTGGTTGGCCCTAAAACCAGCCAACAAACCAGCTTAACCAAAGGGGTTTAAGCAGGGATGCCTTGCCGCATAGACTTAAATTGTAAATATGTCATTGTACTCATGCTTTTTGCTTGTTTTTACAAATTGAACGATGAGTCAAAATGGCGATTGTGAATATATAAAGTTGAGCTTGGTGGAAGTTCATGTTTAAGTTTATTTATAAAGCACATTTAAGAAAAAACAATGTTATACCAAAGTGCTGTACAATCTATACAAATGGAATATCTACAAAATCAAACAAAAAATGTGTTAAATAATAAACTACTAAACGTTATAAACATAAACCCCCAAAAAATCTAAAATAAAATGCAAAGCAACGGAGAAAAAACTAGATTTAAATATGAAATAAATCGCATGGCTTATTTCTGCAGTAATCAATAATTTTCAGTCATTGAACCTGGAATATTTAGTGCACAAATATACAATTTTTATTGTATATTCACTACCAAAGTATGTAATTGTGTTCAATCTCATAGCTGTGAGTGAATGGGGTGTGCAAAAGAGCATGAAGCTGTAGAGATGTTTTTTGCTTAAGTAATCCTGTATGTCTCTTAATGCACTACCAAAGTTTGTCATCCCTGTTGAATAAAACAGCAATATTCGGTAGTATTTTTGAAGCTCTGCTGGTTTAAACTGGTCAAATGCTGATAGCTCCTGCTCAGGACCAGCTCATAACCAGCTTATAACCAGCTCAGGGCCAGCTCAAACCAAGCTGCCATGCTGCTTCAAAACATACCTAACCAGAATACACTGTTTTTTTCAACAGGGATTGTGTTCAATCTAATATAAACTAGCTGTAAACCAGCTAAACCTGACAATTTATTGGTTATTTTGCCCACTGTTCCCACCTCAGTCCAAAGTTTCACAGGTCTGAGGACAGGTGACAGAAGTTTCCTCCAGCAGACAGACAAGTGTTGGTTGGCGCTCTGGGTCTGCCGCGGTGTTCCCGCGCTGTGACAGATGCGTGCGAGTGCCTCGGCGGGGCATCGGACTGCCAGGCCGCCATGATGGATCACACCTCTCTCGCCACCTGCTGCGGCCCAGCGAGCTCCTCTTGTTTATATGCTGCGTCTGCAGCTGGGGTGCGACGCCATCTGTCACTATCAAAGTCTTCCATGATTGGGAATGATGTTTGAGAGCGTTTAATCCAAAGTAAGGCTAAATATGTGTCCCTTAACCTCAGTGAGGCTTGTTTCTGAATAAAAATTAAAAAGTTAGCAACTCTTCAGCTTAGCTTAAAGATGTTATTGCCCACAGCACTCTAAATCTTATGGGAAAAATAGAGAGAGGTGGATGAGTAGATTTATGTATGTGTTATCTCAGTATGTCTATGACACATACCCAAGAGAGCCAGAGGGAAGTCGCTGCTTATGCAAGACAATGATTCAGTCTCAAGCAGATCTCGTCTTATTCCATGTTATATTCATCCATTGTCATGCAAGAAATTAGTTTGTGCTGTATAGCCACAACTGTTTCACTGTGTAATCAGACGAGGCTTGGTTGACAAGTCCCTTGTTGTATGGGACATTTATCTCGCAATGAGATGCTGAGATCTTTATATCGTAGGATCTGTGATCCTGAGCTTCCTCTGCTGGTGTCTGCCAGACGAGGCGCATCTGCTGTTGAGAGCTGCGAGATGCAGACATCTGTCTGCAATCAAGAGCTGAAACAGTCAGCCGTATCGTGCGTGTCCTGACTGGAGAAGCGGAGCTAGAGACTTAAAACTGTATTTTATAAATGTCATCAAATGTCAAAGCATTTTTTTTACCACGGCCCAGTCACATGTGTGAGGTTTCTGCTTTATATTAAGCATAAACATTAAATTTGGAAGTAAAAAAGCATTGCAAGTGCACAGTCCTGTTGTATTGTCATTACTCCAGTACTTAAGGGGGCGATATAGTTCCTACTAAACTTATATATTCAGGTAGCTAGTTAAAACATCTATGGCTAAATGTTTATAGCTAACATTTTTAACAAGAATCTCTTTAAACTGTTTCTCCACCATGAAGGCCGTTGACCTGACAGAGAAAACTGTCCCTAGAAGAAGACATTTGACGGTAAATTTCAACTTTATAGTTCTTTTATGCAATGGTGAGAGTATTTTCATTGTTATGAACTGCATTCTGGCACATTTTTGACACGACATAAACGTAGCTAGAAGCATTTCCATTTACTTTCATAGGGCGCTTAAGGAATAAATCCTAAAACTTGGAAACAAGTTAGCATTTAAGCACTTCTGTTCAGTTTTTGGAATGTGTTTATGTTTAAATGCTAGTAATATGGTCTGTGGTTGAAACAAGATCTGAAACTTTCCAACTTGTATATTTTAAATAAAGAATGAAAGAGTTGTCAGAAGCTTAGTTGTGGTAAGGTTGAAGTCATGCGACCTAAGTGTAATTCATAAAAGTTATGTTTATTTATGAAGATTACTTTCATGAATGAAACCTGTAGAAATCATGAACTTTTGTTGGCCACAGAGCAAATTTTGTAAGAAATTCAAACAATAAATAAATACCATTTTGTGGCTCTTTAAAGTGTCGTGACAGATCACTGTATTGCCTCAGTTCAAGCAGCACGTGAACCGATCATCTCTTCCTCTTTACTAGTTATAGCACGAAATAAACATGAATGAACATCGGAAGGTATCTTGTTTAAACCGCTGAAAGACGTCACTACACACCATTTTTCAAGTTCAAGTCCACCGACGTTAATCTACTCTCCTGTCTGGTTTGTTTGTCGGACAAAATGGCAGATTCGGCGTTATGAATGGTCAGATCGCCTGTCAATCAAACTTCCTGCGAAGGGTCAATTGACGTGCTTGTTTTTTGCTTATATTTTATTTGTTGTCATTTTATTTGACCCCTTTTAGTTACTTTTAATGGTTGAGAATCCCATTTGTTTTGATGGCTTAATGGTTGTTTGATTGATTATTTGATAAACGGACTCACTGGATGCCCAACTTGACACGGAATGTTTTGGAATATGCTGCTATTTGATTCCAAGTGTTTATGTAGAGTGTTCTCTTGAGGCAGATTCAGAGCTGTGACTCAACGAAGGACAGTAGACTCGTTGATTTATTTTCATTTCGGTTACGTAACGTAATAGATTTGTCAGAGGCGGCGAGAGAGACAATAGAGGACGGAGGAGATTTTGTGGGTGTCCACTTTGATCAGGGGACATCTGTCTGTCTCTTTTTCTTTCATCAGCGTTGTGTCTCCCTCTTCAAAGGTTCAGATGTGGACTTCTAAAGAGCTGTTTGTTTATCAAAGATCTGCATTGATGCTCTTCACTTTGGCTTTGATGAGTCACACAAACAAACCTCACGCTGCTGACAATTAAAGCCGTGTTGTTCCTTTGTTTATGCACAATATGTTTCTCCACGGTCACCAACCTTCAGTCTAATTAGCTGAGGAATGTTCAAATAGAGGTGATAGAGGTCATTTCTGCTTAGACCAGTATGAAGATCTAGGCTTGCTGGATCTGAGTTTAAACCTCAAGCCAGTGTTTAATCTAGCTTGCCACTCCCTTGCCTGTCCGCCTGCTTTCTTTCTTCCTTAGCATGTGACGCTCCGTATGAAGTGAGCCATTAGACATAGTAACACAATTACACCTCAGCTGACTGGATAAACAACCGGCCCATCTGGGCTCTTATTGAATAAGCAGACCTTTACTGATATTTACAGATAAAGTCAGTCTTACATGAACAGCAGTCAGATACAGTGAGATCTATGCTTTTTAAAACTAGGATTGAGAATGTCAGACCTCACAAATCCAATACAAACAGAATAGGGTTACATCTATGATGTCTGTTTGCACAAATTACAATTTAGTATGGTTAGTATCATCCCTGTCATGATGTAATTTCCTGCAGCTCTAGAGTGATAAATCACATGGCATTTATAGCTCAAGCGATTAACTAAAAACCGCTTGTACAACAGTGTTATTTGGTATAATTTACATTTAGAATGTATTTTAAATGAGCTTTTATTTGAGTGTTTTCAGTTTTCATTTTAATTTGTTTCATTTTTAGACATTTTTGATGCTCTTTTGTTTTATTAGGCTTATTTTTCTATTTTAGTACTTATTTCAGTTAGTTGCAAACATTTCTGATTTTCATTTTTAGTTGTGGTAACATTGAAGTCAGGCAACCTAAGCGTAATTCATACGTTTATGAAGATTATTTTCATGAATGAAACCTGTAAAAATCATGAACGTTTGTTGGTCACAGAGCATATTTTCTACAATAATCCAAAAGTCAATGGAAATATATGTATAAGGTGATGATACTAACTTCCAGGTTGGCCTACAAAAATATGTCATCACTGCAGTTCTCTAAATAGAATCAATGTGTAATCATCGATTTTTAGTTTCATTTACAATTGGTGAGTTTGTAGTATTTTGAGGTACTTTGTTTTTATTTAGCTTTAATTTATTTTTATTTCAGTTAGTTGCCAGCATTTCTGATTTTAATTTTTAGTTGTGGTAACGCTGAAGTCATGCGACCTAAGTGTAACTCACAAAAGTTATGTTTATTTATGGGTTAGATTATTTTAAAAATCATGAACTTTTCTTGGTCACAGAGCTTATTTTATGCAATAATCCAAAAGTCAATGGAAAAACATTTAGTTTTTATGTCTGATATTCACAAATTTTATTTTAGTGAACAAAAACAAATAACTTTAGTTTTAGTTAACAATAATAAAAGTTGGCAGATTTCATTTTGAGTATTTACAGGCTTTTACTGTCATTGAGACAGTACTGTCACAGATTCTAACAGATCCCTTTCTCCAGGTGTTAAAAACCTCCTTCTCCAGTCTGAATCTTTAAAATGTGCGATACTCATTACTAAGATCTTCTGAAACCCTGAAAATGTTGCATATTGACTAAGTGGCAGTAATGACACCTGTTGAGCATGCTCACCTCTCATGTGGTGTGAAGTTACACAAAGCGCTTTATGATTCAGACGACAGCTTCTGTTGATTTTGTGGTACAAGAAGCTCGCTAACATGTTTTTTTTCTTTTAATGAGACAGCTAGTGGCAAGATAAATCATATTGTATTATTTAAGTGTTAAGTATTTTCTCAGATATTAATAACTGCCTTTTACTTCGGTTTGAATATTGTTTTTCCAGCATTTGCAGTCTTTTTAGGTGAATTGTAAATAAATCAAAACCAGAAGTGAATCAGCTCCTCATTAGCCAGGAAGCTGTGATGTTCTTTCTGCTTGCCCTGCTAGAGCTGCATCTCATTTTCTGGTGTCCTGGTTGCGGGCAGAGCTGTGGGACTGCAACCAGGTCACGTCAGGGTGGCCAGCTTCTTTTCTAGATTTTCTTCATTCTGTGGCTCCATCTGTATTCTCAGCTCAAGTATTTCCAAAACGATCCAGCTAACAATGGAAGCCTGCATGGCTACACTGCCAAATTGCTAATTGTTTTTGGCACAATTTGTGAATATTTTTTGATCAGTCATGAAATTTTTTAAAAACTTTAAGGGCATTAGGATTTTATGGACTGTATGAGCAAGAATCATCTGTAAGACATTGAGGTCATCATATGCATTTACATCTCACATGCTTATCTGGCATCAAACCTGCAAGTTAACATTCCCAAACTCTTATGTAACTTATGGGACTCAGTTAAAATGTAGATATCCTCAGTTGCCTTGGAAACAATCTCCATGGGACAGATTAATTAATAAATTACACTTGGCAAACCATGAGTGGATGAAAAGCTTGATTTTTGCACAGAATTTCTTTGTAGTTTTCTTTTCATTTTAATTTACCGGTAATTAATTAAAAATGTGTTTCTGCAATAAATACCATATGCTGTAATAATAAATATTCTGAAAAGCAACCAAATAATTTTTTTATTTAATTCTATTTGACATATTATTCTGTACAATCCTGAGGCCTAAAACCACAAGAAGGGCAGCCAAGTAAAAGGACAGAGATGCCCGCCACCGTACCCAATGCATGTGTTTCTGACACGCAAGTCCGTTCATGTCCAAACATTCACATTGCCTTTAGACAAAAATGTTTGTTTGCATGCATTTTCCATTTTTTTCTGTCATGTAAAGTGAAAATAAGAAGCATGTTTAATTTCTTCTGCTGTTTAACATTACAAACAAAAGCCTTTTCTGGGGGAGAGCAACCCAGTTAGCTAAAACCTGCTTATAGAATCAGCTCTGGGTGTTGATTCAGGGGGGAATAAACTCTGTTGGGGTGACACATGGCGCTCCACATAGATGGCCACAATTGATATTATTTTTGGGAAAGAGCTAAAACAAAACTTCGTCATTTAATTTAATAAAGTTAGTATTCCTCAAAGGAAATGGTTCCCAAATGGATCTACCTACACCTAAAGAGCTAAGCAAGGAAAATGATTAGGCCAATATTAAATATTAACACACAGTCATTAGTTACTTGGACAGAGACAGAGCATAAGGCTGATTTGGCCTGCCAAATGACTATGTTAAAAATGAAAGCAAGACACCAGGTCTAAATATATACGGCACTTATTATTATCCTCGTAATCAGGTTCAGGCTGTCATGCAAGTCCTGCTCATTTTTTCTAGGTCTGCATTTATAATTTATGACTTTCAACAATCTAAACAATGAACTGAAATGTACTGCAGCTACTTTGCCTTGAGGAGATATTTGCCAAACTGACTTGTATCAGATAGAGGCTATAGGACGGCAAGCTTGTGCACTTCTAAAATTCAGAACTGAAGTGAGAATGACTTTTACATTACAGTTCAATTTCTGAATTCTAAAATTCATGTTCAACTCAAATTTTTCACTAAAAACAAACTTTGTCAAGTATAACTTTCAGTTGTAGCTTGACAGGTTTAAAAAGCCCTGAAATGTATAGGTTTATCTGCCTTGCAGACAGGGACAATGAATTAAAGAAACTATTAAAATATATATATTTTATACACTATCAGGGGTTTAAGATCAGCAAGATTTTTTTTTTAAAGAAATGAATGCTTTTATTCATCAAGCATGGATTAAATCGAATAAAAGTGACAGTAGTGTTACAAAAAAATTATATTTCAATTAAATGCTGTTCTTTTGAACTTTTTACACATTAAAATAATCTTGAATAAATAAATAAATAACCATAAACCCTGAACTCTAGCATATGTTCACCAGTTAATAAATTAACTTTCATGGACCAGGGTGGAAGAATATAGAAGGCTGCAAGATTCTTATTAATTAATAAATCTTTCATTTGACATTGGTGCATTTATTTTTACATATGTATTTATTAATGCTTTTAATGAAAGATTTATTTATTAGTTTTATTTTTAATACAGCCAAATTATTGAATTTTGTCCAACCCTGCAGGATAGTGTGAGGTTAGGGGTCTAATATAGAGTAATATGAAGCGTATGAATTACTTTCGCTTTTATATCATAATCATCCATCTAAAAACATCTTGCACGAAAGGGATGGAGCATTAAGAGAAATCAGAGAGAAAAAACAAAGCACTCGCTCATATTTTACCCCATAATCTCTACCTCCCCCAACAGTTGTACCATTTCCAAGTGGCAATAAAACCCACCAGCATCACTCAATGTAATCCCAACAGAGGGATCCATAACAGCCCCACGCACCCTGATGTCAGTAAATATACAACAGTGCTCTCTTTGGCATCGCCTGCCAGGTTGTATGAGGTCATTTAGTGCAAGTTGAGTAGATGTACCTCACTGACAAATTTCTTTTCTGCATTCCTCTTCTTTCTTTTGTCTCTCTGTGCTTCCCTTGCTCTTTTTCTCTTTTGCTGACTTACTCATTCATCTTCTGCCTTTTGAAGAGTGTATCCTCTTCAGCTTCAGAGTTGGTCTAACTCGGGTGACTCCTGTGGCTGTGAATAGATAGTGTTGTGTTGCTAGGAGACGACTGAGATCAGTTAATCTGTGGATAGAGTGTACAGCGTTTGCCCTACCTGCCCGCTCTGTAGCTCACATCCTGGGGGATGAACCATGAACTCCTGATGACCCCATATATGCATATCAGAAAAAAAATATATGCTGTCTTCTCCCTGTACAGTGATAGACACCCTGACAATTGCAGATGCATAGCTGTTCCTTATTGGCTATACTGCACTGCAAACAAATAATTTTCCTCAGTATTTTTGTCTTGTTTTCCAGTACAAATATCTTAACATTCTTAAGTCAAGACACATTTACTTGAGAAAAAAAAAAAAGGTTTAACATATAGTCTTGTTTCTGGAGAATGTATCAAAATTAAGTTAGTTTAAGTTTAAACAAGTAAAAAATGGGGTAGGAAAAATGAACTTAATTTCTAAGGAATTGCCATTGGGAGATATTTGACCTTGTTTTAAGATAAACTCACAAAATGTTAGTAATTTTTTATAGAAAACAACAAGAAAACAAAAGACAAAAATACTAAGTAAGATTTGTATGATTGATTGATTGCAGTGTGGCTAATTATTAGAGGTTTTTTTTTTTTTAAATTAAAGTTATAGAGACCTTTTATCATGATAGTCTAATATTGGCTGTTTTTTATATTTACTTGTGCTACCCCCCCCCCCCCCCTTACATATGGTTTACCTAATATTTTCAGTGTTTATTCTTCTCATACTGTGTCATATACATACATAGTTTTAGACATTAATGATATATGTATTTCATCTATACATTCGAATGTGATGTTATGCTAAATCACTTTTTTTTTTTTTTTTTTTTTACAATTATTGTTTTTAAATAACTTATTTGCAGAATTTTTTAGTGTTTTATTTTTTATTTATACAAATTGCATAGAATTTAAGCTAAAACTTTTCAATAAGGTTTCATTTGTTAACGTTAAATACATTAGTTACCTTAAACAATACTTTATAGCATTCATTAATCTAATGTTAATCTCAACATTTATTAATACATTATTAAAACGAAAAGTCATATCTGTTAATATTATTTAATGGACCAGAGCTAACATGAAACATTTTTGTTAATTGACATCAACAAAGGTTAAAAAATTAGCAATGTTAATAAATGAGACCTTTAATAAAAAATAAAATCATTAAAAAAAACCGGGCTACGCTATCCTATTCACGAAATAAGACTACAATTGAGATTGAATTCTAAATGGTGCAACAACACACAAAAAACAACACATCTGACACTGTTGGCGCGGTGTGCGATGACAAACTCTTCACGTACAGTAGTGCAAGCAGTGGTTCTTGATACTGTTCTCAATGTCACTCTTCTGTATTGGTTGCGTTTGTGTTGGATGCTGCTTCTTCTTACTAATGCCACCTAATCTAACTAAAGCCCTGTAATCCACTTAAAATGATGTTATGAGGGAGCTGCTGGATCCGTGAGGATGCTTTTATGAGAATGAGTTTCTGTCTTCATGTACTGCTGCGACCTGTGCGTCTCACATTGAGGAAACAAAAACACATCAGAAGGTGACTGCAAAACACTTCACAATAAATAAATAAATAAATGGTGCGTTTGATAGATACATTAATTTAATTGAAAGTCATATCTGCTGTAGGGTCTTCTTATAAATATTATCTATCTGTTAGATGTCCTTAAAGTATAATGTGTAATTTGTAATATGTCCTACAGATTCATTATGTGGTCGCTCCATATCTCCTCCTTTGGTTTACAGTAAATACACCTCCTCACATATTCAAAGTGCTAATACATGCACACACACACACACACACACACACACACACACACACACACACACACACACACACACACACACACACACCCACACACCACACACAATCACACATTCTTCAAACGCCCTAGTGTAAATCCTCCATATTGCTGAGATCAGCGTTAGCGTTCTTATGTGGCTCAGTAAATGCAGCGCTCCGGTGAGCTCACCTCCCCTCAGCTGCACCCAGACAGCGAACACTGCATATCTTTTCATAACATAGAAATCATAACCTTGGGGAGCAATCTAACCTGCAAAAAAGTTATTAAAAATCTATTTATATTGTCAGGGAAGATTTCTTTCCTCTTTGCCATTTGATAATAGACACCTTTTTAAGAACTGAGATATTTGCTTTAGAGTGTCAATCTTTAAAAGTTTTTAAAAAATCTATCTAAATGTAATTATCTATCTATCTATCTATCTATCTATCTATCTTTCTATCTATCTATCTATCTATCTATCTATCTATCTATCTATCTATCTATCAAATACAAATTCAAATGCCTGACCATCCATCCATCCATAATTTATGTTTTGACAAGGTTGTCACAAATTTATGAACAAACGTTGCTATGTTAAAAGAATGTTCATTCTGAGTTATATGGTCTTCACATATGTTCTCAAAACGTCAGCACAAAAAGTTATTTATACATTGATTATTATATGCCTTTTATTTCTGAAACTTTTTAGTCGGACACTCGTCGTTTTTTTTTAATGGTACTACTCTCAGTAACATAACGTTCCCATAACTTAACATTGTTTGCAGTGTGTGTGTGTGTGTTCCTGTCTGTCTCACTGACTGTCTGTCCATCTGTCAATCTGTTAGCAGTTAGCAATAAGTGAGCCTGAGGCTGTACATACAATACAATTTATTTTTATTGTTTTAATGTGTCCATTTTACTGAAACCTACAATAGGCTGCTCAATAGGTTGACTATCATTATAACAAAATCTCAACTTGTTTTCAGTAAAGATTATCTTTATTTTTTTTGAGGCAATAATAGCAGTTCTTTTATTTTTTTATTTTGAACTAAAACTGTATTTGAAGAGTTTAGATGCAAAAGCCTCTAAGTGCCGCCTGAAATTTTCTTCTAAAATGAGCATTTTTTCTCAGGCTTGTATGCTTATGGTCAGTTATTTCACTTTAATGGCAATAAAAAAAGAACCTATTCATTGCCATAAAAGTGAAATGACTGAACCTACACACAGGAGCTTGGGAAAAATGCTCATTTTAGAAGAAAATGTCAAACGGCACTTGGAGGCTTTAATTTGTATTCCTATAAAAATGGAATTTAAAAAATAAATATACCTTGAGAAATCTAAAATTGCATAAGAAGTCCACAAAAATGTTCCCTCTATGTATTGTTGCTATCTATCTTCTGTTTGTCTGTCTATCTATCTATCTATCTAGCTGATGAAACTCCAACTTTCTTTTCATTCAAAGCTATGAGCTCGTGATGCCTAGCAGCTCGTATCTATACTGTGCGGCACGAGCTCCTTGTATGGAGCGACACGCGTGAGGAAGATCGCGCGCAGATGGGTGGGGGGCGTGTGGAAACTGATCCGCCACAGCGCGCACAGTCTAAAACAGACTCTTAACGTACTGCCAAACCGGAGGGACACGGGAACGCCCCGCACCCGACTCCCCCTGCCAGTCTCCACATCTCTGGGGAAACATCTGAACTAATTACAGGGCAAAGGCTGAAGTAGCTGGAGGGACCAAAAGCATCTGAGATTTGTTTGTGGAAGTATAGCTGCGCTCATGGCGGCAGCTCGGCTGCTTTAGGAGGGTCACTTCGGTCAGTGGATTTTAGAGGGAGAAACTCGTCTGTTGGATGTCAGTCAGAAGAATAATGGATGCGCTCAGATTGTCCGCTGCTATTCTTCTACTTCTGTCTTTATTCAGCTGTGGAAGCGCTATACAGTTTCCCGACTCCCATCTGTAAGTAGGCAGCACAAAACTTGCCTTTATTGTTATGATTTCTGAGTTGTTTCACTTCTTACTATCAACATTTGTGTTGGCTATAATTGCAAAAGACTTTTACGTTTTTATATTCCAAGAGCGGAAGATAGACTGGTACTCTTCAAGCCAGAAGTTGCGTCTTACTGGACGCGTTTACACAGGAATATGCACGTTCCGTCTTCGCTATTTTGGGCACAGTTGTTGGTAGATACACGCGCGTCAGACGGACGTCTTTGGCTGTTGCGTCGCGTTTCAGTGGCGGTGTTTTAAGTTACAGTTTTTATCAATCGATTTGACACTTTTCTCCAATGCAGTGTACTTGTTCTCAAAACAATTAGCACAGTCATCCAAACACAAAAATATCTTAACCAAACAGTTCAACTTCACTGCAAAATGAAGCACTGCAATTTTTTCTAGTAATGCATTAATTAAAAGTAAACAGAGGCGGACAGTAACTTAAGTACATTTACTTGAGTATTGTACTTAAGTACACTTTTTGAGTATCTGTACTTTACTGGAGTATTATTTTTTCTGGGAACTTATGACTTTAACTTCACTACATTTGAAAGACAAATATTGTACTTTTCACTCCACTACATTTCTATCAAGGTCCTCCAAGTAGAAAGTCGTTACTATGTAGCAGCTTTGAAAGTCAGTGGGTGATTTTTTTTTTTCTTCTCTAAAATTTCTTTTTTTATCAGTAATCACTCTTGTAGGGCTACATGAAGAGATTTCCCAGCATTTTTTGAACACTGACCAGCTGCAAATGTGATATTTATTTACAACATTTCAATAAGAAGTAGTTAATATTGCGGTGTATATTAGACACAATATTGTCTGATTTTGCTAAATTGTGTAAGTGAAAATATTACCTATAAAGCCACAGAAGAACTGTTGTGCATCTCCTAATAAAACACAAAAGGTGTTGGACTTGAAGCAGCACTGCACAGACTGTTCTGTGTGACATTAAAGTACAGTGAGAGCGATTAGACAGCATTTTTTTTTTTTTGTTTTGATGTCAAATAAGTCTTGCTGCTTTGCTTTTTTGTTAAAGCAGTGTTTATATTGTAAAGTTATACAGCTACAGTTTTGTTGCTGGGTTTTAAAGCAGGTTTGATTTTATTTCTGTATCACTCTGTATTTACAGGATTTCACTGTCCACTCTGTTCAAATGTGGAGGAATGTCTACACATAGATGTGTGCACACACTGTCAGAGCTGTGTGAAATCACTACCATCCTGCTTTTGTGGGGGTGGGTAGGGTTGGTTAATTTTATTTTTATTTTTTAACATTCTAAAAGCTCTTTAGACTGTATTCAGTAGGTGTAATGTATTTTAAGTTGCTTCAAAGGTATTGCAAGTATTACGTACAACAATAAAACAGTGCATTGACATAAAAAGGAAATTTACTTTTGGTACTTAAATACTTTTAAAAGCAAGTACTTCTGTAATTTTACTTAAGTAAAAATCTGTCTTTAAAACTTTTACTTGTAATGGAGTAATATTTGACCAGCGGTATCTGTACTTTCACTCAAGTAATGGAGTTGAGTACTTTGTCCGCCTCTGAAAGTAAATATTAACATCAAATCTATAGGTGTGTTCTCTATTGATTATAAAACACATTCAGCTGTCGATGCAGTTAATGAAATGAACGAATATATTAATGAACGAATATGTTAATGAAATACATGTTTATTGCAATTCTTCAACAGGGAGTTTTGTTTTACATAAATTGTGTATATCTAAACGAATAAAAATTGTTCCAACACCTGCTATCACCCATGAGAAAAAAAAACAATTGCCCCTTTAAACTTAAAATCTGTTTGTGCCACCTTTATCAGCAATCAACTGCAAACAAACTTTTCTGATAACTACAGATCAGTCTTTATCTCATATATACAGTGGGTAAGGTAAGTATTCAGACCCCCTTAAATTTTTCACTCTTTGTTATATTGCAGCCATTTGCTAAAATCATTTAAGTTAATTTTTTTTCCCTCATTAATGTACACACAGCACCCCTATTGACAGAAAAACACAGAATTTTTGACATTTTTGCAGATTATTAAAAAAGAAAACTGAAATATCACATGGTCCTAAGTATTCATACCCTTTGCTCAGTATTTAGTAGAAGCACCCTTTTGATTTTAATACAGCCATGAGTCTTTTTGGGAAGGATGCAACAAGTTTTTCACACCTGGATTTGGGGATCCTCTGCCATTCCTCCTTGCAGATCCTCTCCAGTTCTGTCAGGTTGGTTGGTAAACGTTGGTGGACAGCCATTTCTCTCCAGAGATGCTCAATTGGGTTTAAGTCAGGGCTCTGGCTGGGCCACTCAAGAACATTCACAGAGTTGTTGTTAAGCCACTCCTTCGTTATTTTAGCTGTGGGCTTAGGGTCATTGTCTTGTTGGAAGGTAAACCTTCAGCCCAGTCTTAGGTCCTGAGCACTCTGGAGAAGGTTTGCGTCCAGGATATCCCTGTACTTGGCCACATTCATCTTTCCCTCGATTGCAACCCGTTGTCCTGTCCCTGCAGCTGAAAAACACCCCACAGCATGATGCTGCCACCACCATCTCCCCTGTTGGGACTGTAATGGACAGGTGATGAGCAGTGCCTGGTTTCCTCCACACATACCGCTTAGAATTAAGGCCAAAAGTTCTATCTTGGTCTCATCAAACCCAGAGAATCTAATTTCTCACCATCTTGGAGTCCTTCAGGTGTTTTTTTAGCAAACTCCATGTGGGCTTTTATGTGTCTTGCACTGAGGAGAGGCTTTCCGTCGGGCCACTCTGCCATAAAGCCCCGACTGGTGGAGGGCTGCATTGATGGTTGACTTTCTACAACTTCCTCCCATCTCCCGACTGCATCTCTGGAGCTCACCCACAGTGATCTTTGGGTTCTTCTTTACCTCTCTAACCAAGCCTCTTCTCCCCCGATAGCTCAGTTTGGCTGGACGGCTAGCTCTAGGAAGGGTTCTGGTCGTCTTCCATTTAAGGATTATGGAGGCCACTGTGCTCTTAGGACCTTAAGTGCAGCAGAAATTTTTTTTGTAACCTTGGCCATATCTGTGCCTTGCCACAATTCTGTCTCTGAGCTCTCCGGGCAGTTCCTTTGACCTCATGATTCTCGTTTGTTCTGACATGCACTGTGAGCTGTAAGGTGTTATATAGACATGTGTGTGGCTTTCCTATTCAAGTCCAATCTGTATAATCAAACACAGCTGAACTCAAATGAAGGTGTAGAACCATCTCAGGATGATCAGAAGAAATGGACAGCAACTGAGTTAAATATATGAGTGTCACAGCAAGGGTCTGAATACTTAGGACCATTGTGATATTTCAGTTTTTCTTTTTTTTAATAAATCTGCAAAAATGTCAAAAAATTCTGTGTTTTTCTGTCAATATGGGTGGCTGTGTGTACATTAATGAGGAAAAAAAAAAAAACTTAAATGATTTTAGCAAAGGCGCAATATAACAAAGAGTGAATAATTTAAGGGGGTCTGAATACTTTCCCGTACCCACTGTATATATATATATATCTATATATATATATATAATAGATATATATATATCTTGTGTGTGTAGGTGTGACAAATGGATTAAAAATGCTTATTTTTGTAAAAGACGGATTTTTGCAGAAGAAATGCATATATTTATGTTTGTGTGAAGTCTGATCTTTGAGAAAATATAAAGGGTCACTAACTTCGTCAATTCCTATGGTGTGACATAGCAAAAATTAAGAAAAAAAACTCGTAATAAAATATAAATAGCATGCGAGAGATTTATCTTCATTGTTAGACGCTTATTTTCATATAGTGTTATTTATTTAATATGCAATTAAAATTACCATAATTTTTTCCCCATGACTTGTTGGACAATTTCAGGACAAACTTTGACAACAAGACAAACTTTGCTGTCATCCATTCAAAACTGCTGAAAATTATACAATTTTAAGATGAGTGATATTTATATCCCCCCTATTACAATACTCAACTGTTTTTTTTAAAGATATTTTGAGATAAAACAAATCTGTGGTTCTTTTATGTGCGTCACACCATAGGACATTTCGTCACACTAAAGGACAGAAATGGTAGTTATTAAATTATTTCTATTTAATTTTGAACGTCAAAGGAGAAAGAAAGTCTATATTTCCATGTCCTCTCTCTTCCAGTAATTTCTCTCCCTCAGTTCTTTCTGTTTCAAAAACATATTACCACATTTTATACTTATTTTCATGACACTTTATAACGGTACAAGTTTTCTGCAAAAACATCAAAAAATAGTTTAATTAATGTAATTATTGCATTTAAGAACACTGAAAATGATCAAAAAATAATAAAAATGAGTTAAACAAATCTTATTTAACTATTTAAAATGCTTTTAAAAGAGACCTTGTCTTCTGGTGTGACATCTTTGTCCTATGGTGTGACAGTAACATGCTTGAGACAGTCACACCATAGGACAATTTTGAGATTTGGCTCAAAAATGTAAAAAAAAAATCTAATAACACTGCAGCTTTTATAACAACAGGTCCATGTAGGACAAATAAATGTTTAACCAATTACTGCATTTTAAATAACGACAATATTAATTATATTAATTTTTATCTTGTGGGACAGTGAAAATGCCATGTCACGTCAACAACCCAAATATATATAATACTTTTTTTAGCTTGTGAAAATGCTGTTCTCATAATTTGCCCCACCTGTTTATCTACTACGTGTGTGTGTTTGCTGTATACATGAATTATCCTGAATTACTGATCTTGCATTTCATTTATATCTGGACTAAGACTAAGAATCTGTACTATCAACAATCACAGTCCAAGGTTCTTCACAGCAATGCCATAGCAGAACCATTTTTGGTTCCACAAAGAACCATTGAGTCAAAGGTTCTTTAAAGACATCAAATCAAATCCTCATTAGCTTTATTCGCCAGGTGTGCAAACACACAAGGAATTTGTTGTGTTTTTTTTAAGGTTCTCCTGGTACAATACATACACATCTGACTTTAGAACAGAAAAAAAAAATAACATAAAAAACACCTTTAAATAGTAAAACTTGAACACATAATAATGTGGTATGCATCTGGAACAGAATATTTATGTACAGATTTGTGCATTATTCACTCTATATAGAACTGTATAAATAAAGAGATATGCATAAGGCATATGTATTTACATAATACTTGAAAAAGAGGCATTAATTAAGGATGTAGAATGAATTAGGGAAATGAATTTCAGAACGCAGGTAATGATTCATATGTTAGCTGTTTAAGCTGGAGATGGCATGGGGAAAAAACTGTTTTTATGCCTATGTTTCTAGGGCCAGGATCTGTAGCGTTCTGCCAGAACCATTTCTTTCTTAGCTTTTTATAATCTGAAAAACCTTCTTTCGCCCCAAAGAACCTTTGTGAAACAGAAAGGTTCTTTATGGAACCATTTAGAACAAAAAGTTCTGCAGGCATCGTGAAGCCCGTATTTTTAAGGTTCATATGAGCCTTTTCAAGTTTTCCTTTCTCTTTGGAGTGTTACAAGCTGATTGTGCATAAATAAGATCCCTGAAGTTGCAAAGACTAAAGTCTCAAAACCAAAGAGATTTTCTTTATAAAGGTTTAGAGTCAGCTACACCTACCTAAAACGGCTTGTTCTATCATGCCCCCACATATCTACCTCACTAATGTGGAAATATTAGCATAATGCGGCCCAAATGTTCACGCAAATAAAGAAGGCGTGGTTTCAGTTAACCGCAGTTAGTGTTGAAGCAGCCTTGTCAGGGAGACACTGTGTGTTTCAGTGCGATTGCAAAATCACTTTATTTGGTCTTCCGAAAGTAGGTGCATTTAGGGATCTTTAAGATTACTTACAACAGAACAGCAATGCATTTTATGGATGACCGTTTCGTTAACCTAGGAGAGGAGGTAATTCTGACTTTGCTATGACAATCTGGCGCTTCTGAATCAGCTACTGTTTGTTATTAGTTTAAGTATTTGCTATTGACTGTTTTGCGCATTGTGTGTGTGTGTGCGAGAGAGAGAGAGAGAGGGGGGGGGGTCACACCACAGTGGAGTCAGCTGTCTTAACCTCAGCTTGTGTACTGCCACACCACCCAGCTTCATCACTGTGTCTTCACGCGACTCTGTGTCCCCTGTCGGGGTCTGTCCTTTACATTTATTTTGAAAGATGAAGCTGTGATTATGGTAAGGGGCGTTACGTTTCTGACGAGTGCTTGCGGTGTTCGCCAATCACAATGCACTGGGTCAGCTGGCCAATCAGAGCAGACTGCGGTTGTCAGAAGGAGGGACTTTGTAGAAAACCAAGCATTTGAGAGAGGTGGGGCATAGAGGACCTACAATAATGTACAGTATTTGAAAAATATAATGTTTTTTGAACATTAAAACATGTCAAAATATTCTGTTACACCAAATACACAAAATAATGATATTTAAAAAAGCATCATATGACCCCTTTAAGAGTGTAAGCAATTGTGATACATGTGTAAACAATTAGGAAAACTGCATTTCTTGTGTTGAGTGTATGATTAACCGAATAGTTGTCAGTTTAGAGCCAATCGAAAATACACCGTTCATTTGATAGAATGACAAATTACAGAATTTAGTTTGTTGCGTTTGGACAAATGGAACATAAAAGTTTGTGATTTTGTGTAAAATGTTTTTTCAGATATTTTAAAGTATTGGTTGGTTGTATTAACTATTGTGAAAACATTTCAGTTTTGTGCACATTGTTTTGAGGAAATTATTTGCATGATTTGTAATTTGTATGAAATGAATGAAAACATTCAATCTGTTTAGAAAAATTACAAAGTATTCAGATCAATGTGTTAACTGTCTTGAGGACAGTGACCTGAGTTTAAGCCTCAAAATAGAACACAAAACTGACCACAGAAGTATCATAAAAGTAGTTCATATGACACGTTTACAACATTTCATGGAGATAAAATACAGGCCATATGTGATGAACAGATGAGATTTAAGTTGATTTTTCCTAAAATCTTGACCTATTTCTTTTTGGCATGTTCCATCCATGACATCCTATTCATGAATGAATGATTCATTCGAGTCAGATCTTTTAAATGAATCACGTTGATCCAACCCCCCCAAATAAATAAATAAAGTATATGACTGATCCGGTTCTCAAATTAAATTCAAGGAAAAATGGAATAGCCTATATATATATTTTACTTTTGCTGTGGAATATATATAAAGGGGATATTTTGGTAAATATCTCTGTGTCCAAAACTGTTACCAACTAAATCTTTTTTAAAGTACCGCAGAAGAAAGTCATACAAGTTTAAAAAGACACAAGGGTAATAAAGTGATGCCAGAATTTGTGAGCTTTCCCTTTAAATCGTTCATATTATTTTCTTTATAAACTGTGAATTGTGTAATCTTTTAACAAATGAGTTCACAACATGTTTTGTGGTTCTATAACATCAGCAAGGCTGCTACCTGATGTGCCACCTGTGTCCTGTGAGTTATTTTTAGTTGAGCAGAGCCTATCACCTGTCCATATTATTTTAAACTCAAGCATGCGAAACCAAACCTTTTTTTTTACCAATCACCATAAGACTATGTAATAAAACTTACCTTCAGATGCCGTACCTGTCTGCTCTCTTGCGAGTGTATCAGAGTTGCTCGACCGTGCTCTCCATCCTGTAGCCTCATTTGCTGGCATTAAACTACTGTACAGTTGTTGGGTTTTAGTGTGTTTCACAACATCTTCAAACTGATATAGTCCCTCTCTATGACAGATTGGACACAAGAACAGCTCTAGGCATAGAAGCAATCATCTGTCAAATGCAAGCAATCAGATTCCACTCTTTGCTTGAGATTGTTTGGGGTTGAGACAGAGTTTGGTAATATGTAAATCATAGTCTGATGTCCTTAGGCCTGTGTCTGATCTGTGTTTTGAGCTTGTACCTGATCTAACAAGTTAAAGTTGACTTGAAATCAAAATCTAGTCTATTTACTTAGTCGTGTTGAATGATTTGTTGGTTTATGTTGTTCTAAATAGACAAAATGGTCATGTCTTTAGTCAAAATGTAATAACTTGTTTTGTTTCTAAAACTTGTTCCTTTTTAGCTGACATCACAAATTCTGGTGCATTCTGGTATTTAACACCCATTTTCTTTCATGCAACAATCAAAACCCAACAGATAAACGGATGTTCCAACTTTCATTCCTTCCTGCATATATAATATTTCTCTGAGAAATTAAGAATTTTTTTTCCCTTTATTGTGGTTCCTCTTCCCTTCTTTCTTGTCAGTCTGAGCCCCTTTTCCTTCTGATCTGTGTGACTACATCTTTGTGCCCAAACTCTAACCTCCTAATGCCAGAGCCTGTCTGCTTCAGATGCTCTCTGACTGCACTCTCCTCCCCAGTCCCTTCTTAGTGTCTTGTGGCTTTTGCTGTGCTGTGAGGCAAATGATTAATGTCCTCAGATCTGAGGCTGATGTCACCCGTTCCACCCCGAAAGCTTCTTGAGAGAAGCACAAAGCAGGTAGCGCCTCTGTGCACTTTTGCTGTATCGTCATCTTTGTTTCTGTAATGGTTTGGGACCTGTCGTTCTCCTTTTATTTAACTTTCATGGTTTTTATGATAATAAACAGACATTTAGCTGTGGCTTATTTTGAACTGAATTCATCTGCTTAATATTTTTATTAAAAAAAAAAGATCCATCATTTACACTACCCTTAAAAATTTTGGAGTCTAACGATGTTTTTTACATATTTCTAAAAGAAGTCTTTTATGCTGACCAAAGCTGCATTATTTGCTCCAAAATATTGTGAAAACATCTATTGTGAAATATCATTAGAATTGAAAAGAACTGTTTTCTATTTTAATATATTTTTGAATGTAATTTATTCTTCTGATGGCAAAGCTGAATTTTCAACATCATTACTCCAGTCTTCAGTGTCACATGATTCTTTAGAAATAATTCTAATATGCTGATTTGATGCTCCAAACAGTAATTATTACAATGTAACAAAAAAAAAAAAGTTGTGCTGCCTTAAGCTTTTTGTGGAAGCCATATGTTTTTTTCAGGATTCTTTAATAATAAGTAGAAAGTTCAAATACCAAAAAACAAATGTATTTACTGTAATTTTTGATCAAGATAATGCATATTGCAAAGTAAAATATAATTTTCCTGTAAAAAATAAAACAATCTAACTGCCACCAAACTTTTAAACACTGGAGCAAAGCTTACTAAACTGATCATTTTTGCTAAAAGTGCCACAAATGCACATACTGTCTAAATTCAAACTGTCAAATGGTCAAAAATGCACAACTATTAATGCCTCAGTGTATGCTATGGTGTTATTTCCTTGTGCAAGCCTTTTGAAATTTGTTTTTAGTTTGCTTAACAGGGGTCATAGGATCCCTTTTCCACACGTTGACTGATCTTTTGGTCTTAATGAAAAGTCTATAACATAGTTGGTTTAAAATTTCTCAATGGTAGTGTAAAAAAACAAATTTTTTACCCTGTCAAAAACAGCTCTTTTCAGATCAAGCCTTTTTGTAGCATTTTCCTTTAAATGTTAAGAGCTCTGCTGACCCTATGGGCTTACTATCTCTGCACAATTTCTGCGCGTGAAAGAATATATTTGATACACAAAAGTGCTTTTGCAAAACGCACTTTTGCACGTCAAAATATGATCTTCGCGCGCAGACTGCGGCAGAGATGTAAACCCATAACCCCGCCCCTTTCTTCGACTGCTCTCAAAGACTGTTTACTTTATCCATCTGGACTTGCACATTAGTAGGACAGGTATTGGCAAAAGATTCATAAAAGAAACTTATACTCAATTCTTCTGTAGGTGAGGCTGGATCACGAATGATTCGCGTGAACATAAACGCTTTTATGTAGATCGGGGGTGCATTCCCTTCAGAAACAGTGTAATCCACTGCGAGTTCAGCGGCTAAGATGTCGGGAGTAAATGACTTCTGCTATGTTCATTATTACATCCAAAAACAGAAGACTTCAATCACTTAGGAGTAATTTTTGTCTACATCTGCTCCAGAGGTGAAACGTTGGCGGACTGATGACAGCTCACTCAGGCGGGTCTAATGGTAAACACCATTCCATCCTGTGCTGAAACATTACTGTAATCAATATCCTTGATGGACCTGTTCCGTGTGACGTCACACGACAGGCTCCTGGATATCGGCTCGATTTAAGAAAGGAAAACATTTAACCGACAAAAAAAAAACACTGGAATGGATTTTTCATCATTATAGGGTGTTTGTGTGTACACACTGCCCAACATACATTTTCAGTTCAAACTACTTGTAAAGTGCATGTACCCTCCTCTGACCCCTTTTAAAAAAAATGATTCATAGTAGATATTTTTCATGAGTGCATTACTTCTAAAGTTCCTGAACATCTGTTTATTTAAGCCTTACAGTGGCATGCGAAAGTTTGGGAAACCCTTGTAGAATCTGTGAAAATGTGAATAATTTTAGCAAAATAAGAGTGATCATACAAAATGCATGCTATTTTTGATTTAGTACTGTCCTGAGTAAGATACTTTACATAAAAGATGTTTACATATAGCCCACAAGACAAAAAAAAAAAAAAGCTGAAATAATTAAAATAACCCCCTTCAAAAGTTTGGGAACCCTTGGTTCTTAATGTGTGTGGTTACATGAGATCCACGACTGTTTTTTTTTGTTTTGTGATGGTTGTTCATGAGTTCTTTGTTTGTTCTGAACAGTTAAACTGAGCTCTGTTTTTCAGAAAAATCCTCCAGGTCCTGCAGATTCTTCAGTTTTCCAGCATCTTTTGCATATTTGAACCCATTCCAGCAGTGACTGTATGATTTTGAGATCCATCTTTTCACACTGAGAACAACTGAGGGACTCATACACAACTACTTAAAAGGAGAAAGATAGATTTTTCAAACATTCACTGATGCTGCCAGAAGGGAAACACCAGATGCATTAAAACTTTTGAACAGAATGAAGATGTCAAATTTTTTCTTATTTTGTTGAAATATCTTTTTTTTTTCCATTTAGTACTGTCCTTCGGAAGCAACAGAAGATACTTGCGTGTTTCCCAGAAGACAAATTAAGTACAATTTTTCTTGATCTTCAAATTCAAAAAGTTTTAATTGTCCTAAATTAAAACCTCATCCTAAATTTTCGCATTACACTGTATGTTTTAAAACCAAGAATAATTAATTTTTTACTGCCTTGGCTTTGGATCAGGACATTGAGGTTGTTTCTCAGCACATGTGATGGATTCTTTGTAGGGATGCACAATATATCGGCCACCATATCGGTATCGGCCTGATAATGCTCATTTGTTTTTCTGTATCGGTATCGGCCTGATAAGAAAATTTGGCCGATATCTTTAAGCCGATAAATAATGCATTATTTCCTTTAGAGACACTTCAGATGCGCGCTGTTTGTTTTCAGCCTTTTGTGCAATTGTACGTTGTAATATTGTGTTTATTGTATATCTGATTTATCTCATATAGAATTCGTTTGGTTAAGTTAAAAGAGTGCTTACGTTTACCGTTCGCGCTTTAGCTCAGCGCCCGCAGCTCAAACAGCAGGGCACAACATTAATAACTATGATTGGGTATGTTGTGTATATAACATTCTAATGAGAACATTATTATAATAAAATGTTGTGAATTATTTGGGTTTAGTTGCTGTGTTTCAGCGCGTTGATATGGGAAGAGCGCATCCACAACAGGATCACACATTCTGACTATAGCACGCAATAACTGCATCATTTTGTACATATATAAGTTGTAATATTATGTTTATGTTGTATTAATATTAATCTCAGGATGCATTTCCTTGAGTTAAATAAGCTGCCAGCAAAACGCTTCAGTTTACCATGTTCATTCAGCTCTTCAGCTTCAGCACGCGCAGCTCAACGGCTGCTATTTAAAACAGTGGTATTAATTTGTTTTTTTTTCAAAATCATTGATACATTATTAATAATGACAACCACTTGTATTTTTCTATTATTTTCATCAGCAGTATGGTTTAGTAATTAAAATCATTTAATTATTGTCCGTGCAAAGGCTATTCCGTTTTATTGATCTGTGGCGCATTCATTTTGATTCTTTACACGTGTAATGATGTCCAGTGACTTGTTTGCATTATTTATGCATTATTTTATTTATTTGTAAGACTTTTTTATGACTAAATTTGGTAATGGGAGAGTAAAAATATTTTTAAAACGTACACCGTTCAAACTAGGCTGCTTATGTTGAAGTGTTTGGGATGTGGTTTTTAATGTGAGACTTTTTTTTTGTAATCAGGCTCTCAAAAAGTTATATAAAAATTTGGATATAGATTTATCTGCCAACATATCGGTTATCGGCTTTCAAAAATAAAGAATAATCGGTTATCGGTATCGGCCAAAATTTTCATATCGGTGCATCCCTAATTCTTTGTCCATCAAACTTGAGTGATGGTTCCCTGTAATGTTTTTTTCTGGATCTGGAGCCTCATGTTTCAGGTTTCTGGGCCTCTGGGATGACAGTACTGGATCGGTTAGCCTCTCTTCATCTTCGAATCACACTTCTACAACATTTGTGTCAGTGTCCTCGCCATGTTGCACTTTGACTTCAAGCATAATCAAATTTCATGCTTAAGCAGTTCGATACATGGGCCTTTCCTTTTTCTAGCCATATTCCTCCCGTCTCAGAGTGCAGAATGAGCATTATTTGCCCTTTGGAAATCAGCCGGCTCACAATCTTTGTGGCATGGGTTTAACTTTGAACTACGGCTCCAGAGTATTAGATCTTTCCAGAAAGAAAGGCTTTGCTAGTACAGCAATTTTACTAGTTTTTTTAACACCTTAGTTCAGCAGGAAGCCTTTTTGTAGGTATTTGCTGAGCCCTTTGAAAACAGCTGGGAGCTATTTTTGTCACTCAAACACCCAGGCAAAGTTAAAGCTCAGTCAGATTCAGGGTGAATGGCAGAGGACCTGAATGTCCCCTGTGTCTTTCCAATTAATATTCTTGTGCAAACTGCATACTTTCTTCCCACACAAATACATTTACCTAGATATGTCAGTGAAAACCTTCAATTGTTCCGTTCCATTCAGTTGATTTGTATAAAGCTAATTATGAATGTCGGTAATTGTTTTTGGGAGAAAATTATATTTCAATTTATTTAATTAATATTTTTAAATATTTAATGGATTTAATGTAATGTATTTCATTTATTTTGTCTCTGTCACTAGATTATGATTAAATATTTAAAGAAAATTATATTTCATATTTATAATTTCATGAATCTCTAAAGTCACATTTATTTATTATTTATTTATTTATCTGACATCCTGATTGAATTTATGAAACTAATTGTGAGTCAACTCAATTTGTTAATGTCTTTATTTATTTTTTTACATTTTAATTTACTAAACATTTTATATTTTATTTTATTATGTTTTATTTAATTGTATTTTTCTAATTGAACATTAGAAATCCCTTGGCTGACTAAAGGGAGTTTTAGACAGGTTTAGACAAAATTGTCCCCAGAGTACAGCTAAAGTAAACCCACAGCAGAAGTCTTCCCGTACCCATGCCCACATATAATATGTTGAGTCTAATTTTGTTTTCATGGTCATACGAGTGTCATAATTGTATGGTTTCAATGATTTTCAGTAGTACACAAATGCTAATCTATTAACGGGGTTCTTGCGATTTCACTTTTTTAAACGTTAGTTAGTGTGTAATTTTGCTGTTTGAGCATAAACAATATCTGCAAAGTTTCGAAGCTGAAAGTTCAATGCAAACGGGAGACATCGTCTTTTAAAATTCTGGCAGTTTAATGCCTACAAAAACGGCTGCTAGGGACTTCAAGTTACTTCCCGGGTTCATGACATAACAAACCCAGATAAACCCCGCCCTCGGGAAAAGGCAGCAAAGGGGGTGAGGCCATCCATTCTAATGGATTCACAAGTTTCAAAATCAATGTTCTAAAGCAGCGGTTCTTAATTTTGTTCCTCGCGTTCCCCTGCTCTGCATCTCTCTCTCTCTCTCTCTTATTCAGCTCAGCTCCAAAAATTAACTGTTCCAATTATACACTTATTTTCATATAGCTATGAGAAGCGCTAAACATGGACGCGAGTGCAGTTGCCATACTGTATTAAAGCATTAATCAGGATAAAACTGTATATTAAAAGCTAACATAAGCAGTAGCATTTACAAATAACAGCGTATCTAGAAGTATGAGACAACAACAAACAAAAAAATATAGGCCTACCATTAAAAGCCATGCTCGCACAGATTCTGCACGATCCTCTTCAATAATATACTCTGCTTCTCAATCGGGCTCAAAACGATAAGCACTATTAACGACGCCGTTGTTTTACATACAACTGGCCACATGCGCACTAGAGGTGGTTTAGCCAATCACAGCACACTGGGCTAGCTAACCAGTCGCCCATCGCCTATTTCTGAGGGAGGGGCTTCATAAAAGAAGGAAATGATCAGCACGTTTCTCAGAGAAGGGACAGAGCGGTGTGGAATAAAGGTAAATTATGTGAAAAATAATGCGTTTTTTTTAAAAGCGAAGCATTAACGTCCGAGTTTTACGTATGGTAACCCTTGGTCCTGAAGGAGGGACCGGAGAACCTCAGGTTTTCCCCCCGTTGGGTGACCGACGAATTGGAATATCGCTTCGATAGACCAATCTACTTCGAATTTAAACTAAACGAGCCAATGCACATTGACATGCAATTATTGCATCCAGCTGCAGCTGATCACCGCGTGAGTATAAATAAGCAGCAGATGCAATGCATGCCAGGTTTTCGCTGAGGAGCCGAGCCGGCTTCCAGTGCCCTGTGCGAGCCGCCTGTACCCCTATCTGGTGTAGGCCGGGGCTCGGGACAAGTAGTTCCACTCACCATTTTTCAAAACACTACCTTACTAAGTGAGACTGGATAACACTGGAAAAACGTACCTCTCCACTTGGCACAGGGACCTGCGGAAGCCCCATCCTTCCCGCAGGAGGTTTCGGAAGCAAATACACATATAGCATCCGTTTAGGTGTATATGGAGAAATGGAGGTGATTGTAACCCTCTTGGAAAGGCAGAAGTCTGCCGGAGAAACTCGGGCTCAAGGCTATACCGTGGTGCTATACCATACGAGAACTGCTTCGTTCTCAATTGGAACCCAGCCTTTTCCACGGTTACCCGCGATTCATTGGAAGGCCCTGTTCCAGACGTTCCTCCGTCCGCCCGCGTCCGCTGCCGGAGGGTTACGGATTATCCTCAACAGGTCTAATACTGTAGGACACTCTGGAGAATTTTAGCAGCCGACACTAACCGTGGCCTCTCGGCGCCACTCTTTTACCCTTTTTGAGGTAAAACACAAGAAAAATAACCGTCGCACCAGAGGCATAGACTCGAACATTGTTGGGGGGTCGCCCAGCCCGCAGCGCCCTACAATATCTTTCATCGAGGTGCCCGAGCGCAACTGCCATGAGGATCAACACTTCTGTTTGAGTGGTCTCCCGCCTAGAATTGCAGGGCCCCGCGTCCTGTGCCTGATAGCCACCAGGGTGATGCATCCACAATGCCAGTGGGCCCATCTCTGCTAAGACGGCATTCCCCTTCTGCGGTCCCTCATAACAGACAAAGAGATGGCTGATGTCCTGACGCTTTGTGTCCGGTCTAGTAGCAACTTAATACTGTTCGGATCGGGACAGAGAAAAGTTAGGGCTGGGTCTGCCTCCTCCGGGGGCAGCTCTTGCAGGTTCACCACTTGGTCTTTGAAGGGTGTAGTGGTAACCTTGGGCACGTAGCCGGGCCGGGGCGTCAGGGTTACCTGGGAATCAGCTGGCCCAAACTCTAGGCACGAATCAAACGAATCGTCGCCGACTCAACATGGTGCAGGTCCCCTACCTCTTATGGAGCCAGTGCAAGCAGGAGCGAGTTTTTCAATGAAAGAACTTTAGCCAAATAAATGCAAAGGCTTCGAATGGGCCCATAACGCCTGTAGTGATTTTAGCCTAGATACAGGTTCCCAAGAGGTATAAAGAGGGGGCCCCGGGTAGGGATTCACCTCCTGGCCCATCTAAGGAACCCTGAGACGAGGTCATGCTTACCTATGACTTCCCATTCACCGGGTCATGGTACGCAGCAATAGCAGCAACCTGGACTTTGAGGGTGGAGGGAGACAGCCTTCGCTCCAGCCCTTGCTGCAAAAAGGAAAGCACAACCCCGATCGGGCATCTCCGGGGGTCTTCTCGGCGAGAAGAACACCACTCGATGAACAGGTTCCACTTCAAGGCGTAAGCATGTCTCGTAGACTGTGCTCTTGCCGAAGTGATGGTGTCTACTAACCCCTTGGGGTAAGCCACCTAGAACCTCCGCGTCCCGTCCAGGGACCCGACATGAAGTTTCCAGAGGTCTGGACACGGGTTCCAAAGGGTGCCCCGTCTCTGAGTCATTAAATCCTTCCTCAGAGGAATCGGCCAAGGAGGGGCTGTTGCGAGGAGCACTAGCTCGGGGAACCAGTTCCGAGTGGGCCAATACGGCGCCACTAGCAAGACTTGCTCCTCGTCCTCCAGGATTTTGCACAGTGTC
>JADLZN010005167.1:0-24339 GCA_018155175.1 Sinocyclocheilus anophthalmus | reverse complement strand
GGAGCGCAGACCACCTTGTCGGTTGATGTACGCAACGGTCGCTGTGTTGTCCGTTCGGACCAGTACGTGCTTGCCTCGTAAGCGCCCTTTGAGACGATTCAAGGCCAGGTGCACTGCCAACAACTCTAGGCAATTGATGTGCCAATGCAGCCCGTCCAAACCCCTGAGACTGCGTGACCGGTGTACATGGCACCCCACCCGGGGGTGGAGGCATCCGTGTAGACCACAGCATGCCTGGAGATCTGCTCTAGGGGCACCCCTGCCCGGAGGAACGCAAGATCTGACCACGGGGTGAAGGTTTGGCGACAGGCCGGTGTAACTTGGACCCGGTGAGTGCCGCGCTTCCACACCCACCTCAGGACTCGGCCATAAAGCCAGTGCTGGAGCGGTCTCATATGTAACAGGCCGAGCGGTGTAAGTGCCGCTGCGGCCGCCATATGCCCCAGGAGCCTCTGAAAAAAGTAACAGTGGGACCGCTGTCCTGCCCTTGAACGTATTCAAGCAGGCTAGCACCGACCACGCACGTTCCTCTGTGAGGCACGCTGTCTGTTCGACCGAATCCAACTCCATACCGAGAAAAGAGATCCTCTGCGTCGGGGAGAGTTTTCTCTTTTCCCAGTTGACCCGGAGGCCCAACAGGCTGAGGTGCCGAAGTGTCAGGTCCCTGTGCTCGCACAACTGATCCTGAGACTGTGCTAGTATAAGCCAATCGTCTAGATAGTTGAGAACGCGAACACCCTGCTCTCTGAGGGGAACAAGAGCTGCCTCCACGACTTTCGTAAAGACACAGGGAAACAGTGACAGCCCGAAGGACAGGACCTTATACTCATATGCCCGTCCTTCGAACACAAACCTCAGAAATGGTCTGTGGCGCGGAAGGATCGACACATGAAAGTACGCGTCCTTCAGGTCGATCGCTGCAAACCAATCTCGGGGACGGACGCACCCGAAGATGCGTTTCTGCGTCAACATCTTGAACGGTAGCCGATGAAGGGCCCGGTTCAAAACTCGCAGATCCAAGATTGGCCGTAACCCACCGCCTTTCTTGGGTACAATGAAGTAAGGGCTGTAAAACCCCGACCTCAGAGCCGTTCCCTCCGGCCGATATATCGCATCCTTCGCCAGTAGGACTGTTGTGAAGCGGATGCCACTGAACTTGGGGGGACTCCGGGCGAACTGAATCGCATAGCCGAGGCTGATGGTCTGCAGAAGCCAGCGAGACGGGCTGGGTAGCGCTGACCAACCGCCCAGAAACCGTACAAGCGGGACCAGCAGCGAGGTGGAACACAGGAACCCAGCTCGGGCGGCTTGTGAGCGGGCCGGAGAGGGGTGTGAGTGTGGGGTGCAAGGCTCACCTGGTTCCACGGGTTGGCAGAGGGTGCGTGAGTAGGGCCTTTGTTGATGCTCTCGAACCGCCCGCTGCTGCCGGCTGGCGAAGGAGGAGGATGAGTGAGATCCGGCGTTAGTTCATCCGCAACTCTCCGTGCCCTCCTGGGACCCAGAGATAAAGGAAACTGCTCTTTTGTCAAGAATTTGGGTACCGTCGGCCGTGAGGCCAACAGTGGGAAAAAAATTAAACAAACGATTCTCCACCCAAGGGAGTGGTGCGTTCACCATCACCCGAAGAGTGAGTAGGGCCTTTGTTGACGCTCTCGAACCGCCCGCTGCTGCCTGTTGGCGAGAGAGGGGGATGAGTGTGGTCTGGTGTTGGTCCGTCCGCAACTCTCCGTGCCCTCCTGGGACACAGAGATAAAGGAAACTACTCTTTTGTCAAGAATTTGGGTACCGTCAGCCGTGAGGCCAACAGTGGGAAAAAAATTAAACAAACGATTCTCCACCCGAGGGAGTGGTGTGCTTTCAACCATCTCCCCTAAGAGGCATGCCTTCCAGCTCTGGGTCGCCTGCCTGTCGCCGGTTTGATGGGGGCCTGGACAGGCGGGGCAGCCCACCCACGCCCAGCTCGACGACGACGCTTTGCTGAAGGCTGCTGAGGATGTGGCGCGGGAGCGGGGCGTTAGGAATCTCCCTCATTTCCTGCCAGACACAGCCAGAGATGGCGCTCCTGGACCACAAGCGTGGACCCAGAGAACTTGCGGTGACCTTCGTCGCTCAGAGCGTGAGGTCAGTGGCGGTTCGGAGCTCTTTCAGAACTTCCGGATCGTGACCACCCTCGTGCAGGTCCTTCAGTGCCTTGACCTGGTGCACTTGCATACCCGCCATAGCGTGTAAGGCGGAAACAGCTTCCCCGCAAGCCGTATAGGCACTGCTGGTTAGACCAGACGAATGCCTACAGGCCCGGGAAGGAAGTACCGGGTCTCCCCGCCAGGAGGAGGCGGACTTAGGACACAATTGAATCGCTACCACCTGCTCCACCGGGGGCGATCGCCAAATACCCCTTCGCTGCACCGCCGTCGAGGGTGGTGAGGGAGGAGGAGCCCGCCGGCCGGTTTCTGGCAGTAAAAGGTTCCGTCCATGACCTGGTGAGCTCGTCATGTACTTCTGGGAAGAAAGGCACCGGGGCAGGGCGCGAGCCACCCTGATAAAACCAATGTTTTTTCATTAGATCAAATAACATTTTGTTACAACATGCCACTCAGATGTTACAATGTGCCCCACTTATTGGGCATGTTGTTACATTCAACTTCCATTCTTTTTTTTGGCGTAAATAAAGAAAAAAAGTATACACCGCAATTATGAAACAAAAGCACATATTTTTACTAAACAAAGTGTGAAATTAAGATGTGGGACCAAAAATAATATATATCTATATATATAGACCAACACAAACACACTCTGAGCCCCATTGGATTTACAACAAGTGAGAAATTTAAAAGTGTTAGGTTGTGGGCACACTCTCAGGCCCTATTTACCTTATTCAAAGAAATGCTGTATTTTTACATATGGTAATAGGAGTATCGCTATTATGACTGAACTTATTGTAATAGCATTACCTAAAGAAAATATGCATTTGTTGCTATAGCACTATTAATGTAAAATAAAGTAATATGACACTATTGCCTTCTGTCAGCAGTGAATTGCCCAATGATTTTCCTAGAAGGCTTATATCATTTATACATAGGTACATTCAGTTGATGATTAAGATTTCATGTTTATAACATACATGTAATATATCAATACTATCTAAATAGGTTTTCATACATGTTTTTACTTCTTATACATATATCCTCATAATGGAAACTTATTTTATGTATCATATATGAATACTGTCCTTATTGCTCAGAACGGCCTGTTCAGCAATGCTCTCGCTGTTGAATATTTTGTCTGCTTTGTAAGTTGGTTGTCATTTAAATTTACCGTAAGGTGTTTGTTTTCCAATATGTTTCAATTTTATTCTAGAGATTCATATAATTATTTTTATTAAACGCCACTTGAAATGATTATACGAGGTAAAATAATTGTTTTGTGAAGGGATCCAGATTTGCTGACATTTTACAACTGGCACTGTTTTGTAGGTTTATTTGTTTATTTTGTATTATTATGATTTGTTGTAGTTGTGGTATACTTTTTTTTAATGTCTTGCCCAGTACTATAGGGCATGCAAGTGATTCTGACTTGTGTTTTAATAACAGTTTCTTGGCATTTACCTCCAGCTGTCCTCCAGCCCAGATTATGTTTTCAGTGTTAAACACAAGTCGTTGGTGTGGGGGCAGTGAGGCATCATAGTATCCCACTGCTTTAAACTTGATTGATCCATTTGAGTCCTTCTGCCAGTTCACAACTTCATATTGGGCTACTGTGGCACCAGTGCTGTCAAACCACACACGATCTCCCATTTTTACAGTGAAATTTACTCTTTTCAGAGCTTCAACAACCTATATGAGAAAAAGGTATTTCAAACAGAAACCCATCTTGCTTTCCCTTTCGGTCTGTCACTTTTTTATTTTATTACCTGCTGAGGTTGTATTTTCAGGTCATTCTCACAACCTTCCTTTTCTTTACACTTGAGTAGATTGTGTAGTGAATGAGCCACAGCATAAACTGCTTTGTACACATTGCTTGAATATCGTTGTTCAGGCACATCTTCATTGTAGTTTTTAAGCAAAAGCAAATCCTGATATATGTTGCAACTTGATGCATATTGAGAAGAATTTATCATAGTCCGTGAGCATGGAAAAGCTGTTTCCCAGAATGATTTTATAACATAGTCTGAAAAACCTTCAATATTGATTTTTCTCACTGCAAACCCCAGCGACCCTCCAAGAACATGAAAGCTGTTTGGAGTGATCAAACTCTTAGCAGTTATCCATGCCTCCACCCCAATAATTTGGAGGCCTGTAATATTCTCAATACTTAGTTGCTCGAGCAAATTTTCCATTTCAAAACTGGTAAGAAATGCAACAATCACTTTTGCGGTACTTTTCTTAATAGTGTCGACCACTTTTCGAAGTTTTTCAGGCTCTGTTCGGTAGAATTTCTCAGAGTACTCCACACAAATTCCCTCCTCCTGGGCAGCTTTCAGAAATATGGTCATTCCATTGTTTCCATAGTCATTGTCACTATTCACAGCTCCCACCCAAGACCACCCAAAGTGCTTGACTATATATGCAAGTGCTCTGCTTTGGTGGTAATCACTAGCAATAGTCCTGAAGAATGAAGGGTAATCTTTCCTATTACTGAGACATTCACATGATGCTGAGTGACTTATCTGAAAAAGAAAGAACAGGAAACAGTGATACCATCATCAGTATGGAGATCATTAATAGACTTACTGTATAGGTAGACCCTCACCACTGGAATTTTAAAAGGTCCTGTAGTTCTGGACAAAATCACTGTTGCAGAAGACTCTGTTTCACCCATGATGGCATGTATCGGAGACTGTCCATTGCATCTGTCTCCTGCTGCAAACTCCTGACCATTCATCAATGCCATAGTTGCACTCATAGAAGACAGTCTTGAGCCACAGGTATCATAAATTCGGTAACCAATATAAACATTTGGGAGTAAATGTTTACTTTTGTTAATCTCCTCAATGGCACAGATCATTGTTGAGCTCCGAAAATCTCTAATTGACACTGTGAAACTTTAGGAGCTAGGGTTAGTTTACTCCACACACACACACACACACAAAGTAAAGGCCATCTAAATTCTAAAATGTTTCATCTGGTTCATTTGTGAAACATCACGACATTACAGATGTTATGGTATACATATTTATAAATGTACTTATTGCAGCCAATAAAAGATTATTTTAAATGCATTATCTTCTCCGATTTTTTTTTTCCAATTAGTTAAATGTTGGAAACCTGGAGCATGATAGCAGCTGAGGTCTTTCTGTAAACTCAAATGAAGGCAATGTCTCTATGCTCCGGATCGGAAAAAGTGCTCCAATAGTTACATCTCCATCTTTGGATATCAGCGGGTAGTTAGGGCTTCCCATCATTTGACAAAAAGGCTTTTCTGCTTTTGTATGAAGTTGAATTAAAAGCAGGAGTGTGTAAATAAAGAAAAGCATCCCAATGATTGAGCTCAACCGCAGATGTCAAATGCAATTGACCAAATATATTATTTTCATTTTTATAGACATAATTAATATGGATGATTGATTATAAATGTAGCCTATTACCTTATAGGGCAGGACATGAGGCAGGTTAAGTGGGGTGGGACAGAGTCTAAGTAATATGATGGATATATTTTCTCAAACAATCAAATGTAGTAAACTGTAAAATAATATTGCAATATAATTGCTTTTGTCTGTGCAATCATATTTGCGTTACCTAATATCTAATAAAGTGTTTGCATTACCTAACCAGTTTGATACTTCTTAAACATTCTTTTGTTTAAAATTTTTAAACTCTTGCTGCATCAGTTGATTTGTTTGTATGAGAAAATAATTATTGTATTAGTAATTACTTCTACCATTGTCAAGGAACATAACAAGGTTGCTATATGTACTCCCATTTTTTTAAATAATTATGTTTGCATTTTATACCATTTTCAAATAAGTTTAGATACCTCTGTATTACAAAAAAAAAAAAACAGAGGTATATTCATATTATATTTGGTGCATTGGATACTGACTCATGAACAGAATCCTGAAGCAATGAACAGAATAATGAAGCAATTCTCTCTCAGGTTATTTCTAAAATTAGTAAGCACTTACTACTGGTCACGAATTCTAGCCCTTGGCTTTTTGTCATTCAGAGACAATCTAAGCACTAAACTGTACTAAGTGGCACAAATATGAACACGTATTTTCTAGTCTATGAATATGGGTATTTTGCATGAATACACCTGCATCAAACATGTGCATGCTGTGTTTTGCTATATCCAGTTTTACTAGGGATGCACCGATACCTCTTTTTCCAGTACTCGCACGATACCGATACTTTTATTTTGGTACTTGCCGATACCAATATTTTTATTGCATTTGTACATTTTTTAAATATTGGGTTCAGAAACCAAAAGAGTATGTATAATGCTATTTTGTTAACTTCATTTATCAAATAGATACTGTCAAGCCAAAATTTATTCCGACACCTTCAACATTTCTCACATTATCAAACTTTATTCGCTATATTTTAGAAAATGGTAATAAAATATGACAGGAACTCAGAGTTAAACTGTGTCAGAAAAAAATCATCTTGATAATGTTATATAACCTTTGATACAAAGGTATGTAATGGATTACAATCAACCAAAACAATATTCAGACCATCTGTTAGTATGACAGTATTTACACAACTATCAATACTTAGTCGGGAGGCACCCCTTCCTATAATAACAGCCTGTAGTCTCCTGGGCATGCTGTCATCGCACTCAATTCAAACCTCAATCAATTCAGTTTTTTTTTCCCAGAACTCGGTCTGAAAATTTTTAGTCGCCAAAATTTGTATCAGTTTTACTGGTAGGTCACTGTGGGAAGAAATTTGTGGGTATAATTTTGTCCACCGTTTTTTTTTGCTATCCTCACTTACATAAATGAACTGTCCTGCACCCACTAGTAAAAAAATAAAAAAAAAATTATATCTGGTCTCTGAATAATTTTTGGTTTGACTGTATATCCTTTGGTTATTTTCACACTTAATTATGCCCATTAAAATGTATTTTACAAGTTTTTGTTACTTTCACTTTTTTTGCTCTATGGTACATCATCTTTAATTTAATAGCATTAGAGCTGCTCCATTGCAGCGGCTGAGTACTGTAATCACACGCTTTGCTGTAATAATGAAGGGAACCACTTCGTTATCTCTAACTGTGATAAAAATTGTTTTTTTTCAGAAATAGAAGTCGCATTTTTTTTCATTTGAAACATGCTGCGATTTATTTTCCAAAGCCACACATATAATGCAGAAACACTCAAGCAAGCAAAACGCGTGCAACGCGTGCACATATTTGTACTGGTGCAGAATAGTGCAGCCTAGCACATTTCACACAGGCTGCTAGATTCACTTTAAAACGTCACCCGAATCCGCAGCTTCAAATAAATTATCCACCCGCCAACCGCCCGCACCTGTATTTTTGTCTGATTTAGATAACCACACCGATCATCAGCTATACAGTCAATACTGAATGTTTAACATTATATTCATTGCATACATATACTTCGTAGACATCCTTAATCTCTAATAACTCCATTATGTTGTCGGTGTTTCATTGTCTGAATATGGCATTTAACACATGCTGTGTGGTATCGGTGTCTGGTATCAGGGCATTTTAACGAGTACGAGTACAGGAGCTCAGTATCGGCCCGATACCGTGCATCCCTACTTTTAGCTATACAATGTGAAAGGGAAAGTGTGAAGTTTATACCACAGTACTGTAGAATGCTTAATCTTGATAGGCTGAAAGATGTTCAAAGTGTTGATTATTTTTCTGTAACTGCATAGCTAAAAAATTCTACCCACCAGCAAAATTATTTGAAAGAAAATGCTTGAAAATGAACTTGATGTGATATAATGCAATAACATCTCGGTTACGTATGGTAACCCTCGTTCCCTGATGGAGGGAATGGAGACATTGTGTCGAGTGTATGACACTAGGGGTTGCTCTTGGGAGCCCAAACACCTCTGACATCTTTGAGAAAAGGCCAATGAAATTGGGTGTGCAGAATTTGCATAGCTGGCCACACCCTGGACATCCGGGTAAAAATAGACCAGCGTAGCATCTGCTCACTCGTTCTGTTCTGAGGAGTCGAGAAGCATCACAACCCACTCAACAACCCAACCCACAAGTAGTGGCATGAAGGACACAACGTCTCCGTTCCCTCCTCAGGGAACGAGGGTTACCACACGTAACCGAGACCTTCCCTTTCAGTCGATCACGTTCGACGTATGTGTCGAGGTAAACCGACACTGGGTCCCTATATAACCAATGCCACAACTGCCAAACTGCGTCATGAGTCCACAGGGGCACAGATGTTGACAGGCCCGCATTTCATAACCAAATGAACCTCACCTCCCCGTAACCTTCCAACGCCCAAGACTTAAGACCTCGTTCTCCAACATCCGGGAGAGCTGCCATAGAGGCAGAGGTCCCCTCAGCCAGAGCCTGTCCCATATTAATACTCAGCAGAATTTAATGACTAAAAAGTCTTTGTAGTAACGTCGGGAGAGTGACTGTTCCCCACTGGGGGAAAGGCTCTACGGAGATCACATCAGTTAATTTTGACAGCAAATTTTGGTTTAGTTTTAGTCATAGTCTTTTGACTAAAATGCCATTTATTTTTAGTCATATTTTAGTCATCTGAATGGTTTTTAGTTTTAGTCGACTAAATATCATAATATTTTAGTCGACTAAATCTATAGTAAATTTAGTCAGCTAAAATCTAATGGGTTTAGTTACAGTGCATTTATTAAGCATTTCTCTAAAATGGCCAAACTCCTTATATAGGTTTGATAAAGTTTTATCATGATAGACACCGATTTAACTGCGGTGACACACAACATGCCTTTATATTAAAATTAAATAAAACCACTTCTCAAAGAACAAGAACATGGTCTTCTTTTTAATGAAATACCAATGGTTATATAGGCTAATTATGCATTCTTTATAGCAACTTGTTTACCATATTCTTCATTCTTTCAAGCAGAAATTTATTTCTATAAATGCATTTAGATTAATCTTTAAGGCTACTAAAGTTCTTCAGTCAAGAGCAATGCATGATTTTCTGTGTTTCATTTGTTGCTTGATTAACATCAATGACTCGGACAGCAACTAAATTAAGCTGCTGTCCCTTTAAGTGTAGAGACAGAAGGGTGCCTGTCCAGGCCTTCTTGGAAGGAGAGTACAGATCCAATGCCACATCTCAGAGGGTCCTTCCCCTGGGAAGAACACCAATTCATGAAAATGTGCCATTTCAGGTCATACAACCACCTTGTGGTATTCACCACTGCTGGTGAGAGGTCTTTGAGTTCCTCCTGGCCACATCCAGGGACCAAATATGGAGGTTCCAGAGATCCGAGTGCAGATGCCAGATTGTGCCCCTCCCCTGAGAAAGGAGGTCCTTCCTTAGCCGAATTTGCCAGGGAGGAGCTGATGCCAGGAGCATGAGCTCTGAGAACCAAGTTCTGTTGGGCCAATAAGGGGCCACAAACAGGAGCTGTTCTCCATCCTCCTTGACCTTGCTCAGTGTCTATGCGATGAGGCTCACTTGGGGGAACGCATACTTTGCACAGATCCTTGGGCCAGCTGTGAGCCAGTGCGTCCATGCCGAGGGGAGCCTCAGTCAGGAAGTACCACAACTGGCAGTGAGTCGATTCCGACGAAGCAAACAGGTCCACCTGCGCCTGGCCGTACAGACTCCAAATCAGCTGAACTGCCTGGCGAAGCCTCCACTCTCCTCGAGACCTGTTGTAAGAGGAGATCCGCCACACGATTGAGGTCACCCGGGATGTGAGTGGCATGCAGAGACAAGGGCTGCTGACTCAGGGGTACAGGACCGGGGCCTGACCCACGCTGAGGCAGGATGTGCTCAATGGCCTCTGTCTGCTTTTTCACTGTGGAACACTGCTGGGCAAATTCTTCCACTGTGTCGCCAAAGAGACCAACCTGTGAAATGGGAGCATCATGAAAGTGTGCTTTCTCGGCTTCCCGCATCTCAGCCAGGTTGAGCCACAGGTGGCATTCCTGGACCATTAACGCGGACATCACCCTCCCCAGGGCCTGCACCGTGACTTTCGTAGCCTGGAGGGCATTGTCAGTCGCCGAGCGCAGTCAACGCCTTGGCCTAGTAGACCCGCAGGAAGGCCATGGCGTGAAGGGCAGACACGCTTGTCCACCAGGGATGAAGAAAACTTACAGGCCCTGGACGGTGAGTCTCGGGCGGCCCCGCCAGGTGGCGGCATTTTGCGGGCAAAGATGTTGTTTTTGTTTTTGAGAACCAATTATTTAATAGTTTCAACACTGAATGATGCCAGTGTAAACTGTAAAGTGGGAGCTATTAAGGTGTACGTGGCCGCGATTGGACACTGTGGAAGGCAGATTGGTTGGGAAGGACAATCTGGTTATTAGATTCCTCAGAGGCACCTGGAGATTGAACCCTCCGAGACCACGTCTCATCCCCTCTTGGGATCTCACTCTGGTCTTGGAGGCCTTACAGAGAGATCTGTTTGAGCCCCTTCAGTCAGTTGAGCTTAGTGCCCTCTCTATGAAGACGGCCCTCCTGACTGTGCTCCAGTCGATCAAGAGGGTGTAGGATCTCCAAACCCTTTCTGTTAATGAATCATGCCTGGAGTTCGGGCCAGCAGACTCTCAAGTTGTCCTGAGACCCCAGCCTTGATACATGCCCAAGGTTCCCACCACTACCTTTCAGGGGATCAGGGGTATAACATAGAAAGCAATCCCATGTCAGGAGGAGGGACCCGACCTGTCGTTGTTGTGCCCCAGTGCGAGCCCTGCGCACATATAGGATAGCGACTAAAAGGAGAAGACGACAAGACAGCGTTTTTAGTAAGAGAAGGGCAGAAACGTGGGGTTAATGTACTCCAAGTGAACAGCGGGCGAGAAGGAGAAGAAAAGCAAAAGAAAACAAAACGATAGGAAAAGCAGGGTAACTTCCTGCTAATGCGGAACAGGCCACAAGCGTCCCACCCCCCCCCATTTCTGCGAAAAATGGGGCTTCCTGGGAGATTAGAATCACCGGAGGCAGGTGCGAGAGGTTGTCCTTGGTGGCTAACCAGACTCTTTGACCAGCTCGGAAATTAGGGGCCATCAGGCGGCGGCGATTAGCGTGACGTTGGTATCTCTGGGAGGTTTGAAGAAGGGCACGCCTAACCTTCCTCCAGGTCTGCCGACAGCATTGGACAAAACGCTGGGCAGAGGGAACACCAACCTGTGACACTTCCTCAGGAAACAATGGGGGGGTAAAGCCGAACTGGCATTCAAAGGGGGATAGTCCAGTGGCCGAGGACTGGAGGGTGTTGTGGGCACATTCAGCCCACATGATGTAGGTAGCCCAAGAGGTGGGGTTATTGGCCGCCATACACTCCCGGAGACCATACGCTGGTCTCCAGATCCTGATTAATCCGTTCCGTCTGGCCATTAGACTCTGGATGGAACCCAGACGATAGGCTGGCCGTGGCACCGGGCAGAACCGGGACGAGAACTGGGGCCCTCGGTCGGAGACAATATCTAGGGGAATTCCAAACACCCGGAAGACATGGTTCATGAGGAGCTCTGCTGTTTCTTTGGCCGAGGGCAATTTGGGCAGGGGAATGAACCGGGCGGCCTTAGAGAACCGGTCCACAACCACCAGGACGACAGTGTTGCCCTGGGATGGTGGAAGTCCCGTGACAAAGTCCAGAGAAAGGTGCGACCATGGCCTACGGGGAATGGGTAAGGGATGGAGCAGTCCCTGAGGTCGCTGATGTGTAGACTTTCCCTGGCTGCACACGGGACAGGCCTCCACATAGACCTTTACATCCTCCTTGATGGACGGCCACCAAAACCACCGCTGGAGGAAGTCAAGAGTGCGAGCATTTCCCAGATGGCACGTCAAGGGAGACTCATGACCCCATTGCAAGACCCGGGCCCGGGCAGATTGATGGACGTACAGGTGTCCCTCGGAACCACCTCCTGGGTCTGGCTCTTGGGCTTGAGCCTCTCGCACCACCCTTTCCAGTTCCCACTGAAGGGGCGCGACAATTCTAGACCTTGGAATAACTGATGCCAAAGGCTTCTCCTGTATCTCGGGAGAGTAGGCTCGGGAAAGGGCATCCGGCTTGACATTCTTAGTGCCGGGCCTGTAAGACAGGAAAAACTGAAATCGATTAAAAAAAACAAGGACCATCGAGCCTGCCGAGGATTTAGCCACTTGGCCTGCTGGAGATATTCAAGGTTCTTGTGGTCCGTGAGAACCTGAAAAGGGTGCTGGGCCCCCTCAAGCCAGTGTCGCCACTCCTCCAAGCCGAGTTTAACTGCGAGCAACTCTCTATCCCCCACGTGGTAGTTGCGTTCAGCATCTGACAGGCGACGAGACATAAAGGCGCAAGGGTGTAATTTCCCATCCTCACCCCTTTGTGACAGAATGGCTCCTACGCCACCTCCGAGGCGTCTACCTCTACCACGAAAGCTCTTTCTGGGTCGGGGATCGAGAGAATGGGAGCGGAAGTGAAGCGGTGCTTGAGCTCCTCGAAGGCCCCCGCTGCTTACGTTTTTTGTTTTTGTACGCCCAGGGGACTCTTATTCCGCCTACTTGTCCGCGCTTAGTCAAGGGTGGCACCACCGAGCTGAAGTTTGTAATGAACTCAAGTACGTAGAAGTTGTGTGACGGAAGGCCGGAAAATAAACAACGGCGAACTCCTGTAACTGTGGGGCGGGGAAGAGGCCAGTTGAGGACAGCTTCAACCTGATAGGCCATCTCTCATAAAACATGTGGGCCATGAGTGAGGATGAACCCGAGAAACTTGAGGCTGTGGGTGGGTGGGTAACATCACAAGGCCGTCACATTCTCACGAGCTTCACGTAGAGGCGAATGATTGTCAAAGCGAGTCTCTGGAGAACCCTGCTGAGGTGCCCCTCATGATCGCCCAAGCTGACCTGACGAAAATGAGCGGGATCGTCACAGCGCGTATACAGCGAACGACGGAGTTCATTGAAGCTGTAAAAGCCTCTGTCCCGGAGAAGCGTCGTTTAGAATTAGTGCGTCTGGACAGTCTACTTGCCGGGGCGGCCAGCCTGCGTGTTGAGCGGCCTGTGGGGGCGTTGAATTCCGTCTTCCATTCGTCCCCTTGTTGGATCCGCACGAGATGGTATGCGTTGCGTAGATTCAATTTAGTAAAAATGGAAGCCCCTTGTAGTAGCTCGAAAGCAGTGGCCATGAGGGGAAGGGGGTATCGATTCCGAACCGTGATCTTGTTGAGCGGTTGGACACCCGAGGCTATATGATGACCGAGGGAGATGATGGTAAAGGGACACCCAGAGAGCCGTGCGCCTTACCCACAAAAGAAGAAGGGGAAGCCGCCACAGCAGGGACAGTAGAGGCACGGGATGTGATGCCAGCTGCAGAGATTACATTAAGGGTATCCATTGCTGTGCAGGCATCGGGGGAAGGACAAGGAGAAAAAATCAGGAACCTCCGCTGGGAGGGCACGGAAGACAGGCGGGATGTAGCTCAATGGCCCACACAGTTTCCAGGGGCGGCTCCGGTGAGAGGGTAAGGAGGTGGCCCCGGGAATGTTGCGAGTGGAAACACATGCCCTTGACATTCTTGAACTGATGATAGGAACTGGGTACTCGAGACAGGTCGACCGACTCTTGAAACTCGGAACTAGGGACTGAGGGACTCAGGCAGGTGAGGTGGCAAGTGGAACCCCAGCTCATAATGGTGCCTGCGGACCAGTCAATCCAGGGATTATGTCTGCGCAGCCAGGGGTGGCCCAGGGTAACGGGATACTCGGGGGAGTCAATCAGATAGAAGGTCTCCTCCTGCTGGTGTTCAAGGATGGTAAAAAGTCGCAGGGACCACCTGGAGGGCCATCGACCGGAGGCTGTCATTAAAACTTCCTAACCCGGTTCCCGAGGGTCTGCACAGAACAATTACACGTTATGCAAGTACGGCGCTGGGGATGCAGGCAGGCACGTTGGGCAAGTGGGGATCCCACAGTTCCCTAGCCAAGGCATACGGATCCCAGAAAAGAATCGCTACTGGATGACGGAACGTGGAATACAATCAGGCCGGACAGGTAATGCTGGTTGGCCCCCCAGGACAGAAGGGTTTGGCTGGAAGCTACGCACTAGGACGGCGTTAGTGGAGGAGCTATAATTTTCCCTCATCACAGCCCTACTGTAGCTGGCGAGCGGGAGATAACCCATCCGACATACGGATGCTCGGAGAACACGTTAGGCAGAAAGTGGCCCGGACTAAGCCACCCTCACAGTGTAAAGGCAACCGTCGCTCCCTACAATGCGACGTTACAGACCCTCTCAGCAGCAGAGATGCTGGACGGGTCAGAAAGAGAGAACAGACCGGAGGAGCAGAACCCAATTGCATTGTCTCCGGAATCATGGGGCCTGTTCAGGAGCCGAGGAGGTCTGGAGCAGGAATACGAACTGGGGACATCTAGCAGGCTCACAGGAAACGGGGATGCTAAAAGGGAAGAACGCCCTAAGCGCTGCGCGCGGGAAGCCGACCCCACGTTCGCTCTCAGGCGATTGTCCAAGGCGACACCGTTAGCCGACAATTGAAGGCCGAATCCCAATATTGCAATGAGGGACTCGAGATCAGCAGCTGGTTCTCTGGTGGCTAACTCATCTTGAAGGGGCTCGGACAGCCCTCCCTGAAAGCAGACCATCAATGCCTCATCGTTCCATCCGCTTCCTGCTGCGATGGTCCGAAACTCGATGGCAAAATCTGCGGTGCTGCGAGAGCCTTGATTTAGAGCAAGCAGGAGCTTGGAAGCCTCCCGACCACTGACTGGATGACCAAACACTCACTTGAACTCCTCTTTAAAGGCTGCGTAGGACTCACAACAGGCATCCTGGGATTGCCACAACGCGGAAGGCCCAGGAGAGCGCCTTATCTGAGAGAAGGGTAATTATGTAAGCAATCTTGGAGCGGTCTGTGGGAAAACTTGAGGGCTGGACCTCGAAGATCAGGGAGCATTGGGTGAGGAAACCCTGGCAGGAACTAGGATCCCCAGCAAAGGGCTTGGGAGGTGGTAATCGAGGCTCTGCAACTGAAGGAGGCCTGTTGCCACTGGGGGGTGAAGCAGCGGGAGGTGAAGCGCCCGGGAGCCGTTCAAAGAGCTGGCGGATGGAACCCATCACATCGGCCAGAAGTTGAGAGTGTTTGGTCATTAGCTCCTCCTGATGGCTGAGAACAGCTTCATGGCGCTGGAAAGATGACTCGTGCTGAGCAATCACTGCCAACAGGTCCTTTGAGGTGAGTGTTTCTGGGTCCATAACTGACTCGGTTTTTCTGTCACGAGCTGGGCTTGAACTCGGATCTCTGGCGTGGTAGTTTTAAAAAAAACAGTCTTTGCAAGAAAAAAGATCTTCTCGGACTGAGATATTAACTACAGTAAAAATAATGGAAAAACCACATGAGAAAACAAAACTCCACGAGGGGAGAAAACAAAACCAGAGAACAATTCTAACTAAAGAAAGAAACTCAGGAAACCTTACTTGGGGTAGCTAGAGAGGCTTTAGCGAGAACAGGCAGGAGACACAGGGCGAAGACTCAAAAACCAAGTGAGGAAACAGGGGCAAAAAAATACACCACTAATAACTGGGGTACAAACAAGGCGCAGGGACGTGGATAACGCTAAGCCGGCACACAAGAAGACTAAGGCAGAGGAAAAAAAAATAGGACCTATAGGGGACATGGAGGAAAAAAAACTACCCCAAGGAGGTAGGATGCTGACAGCTGATGCTTCTGTCTGTTTGTCTCTTTGATCAAATATCATTGTGTACTGGCCTTTTTTGAATCTCTCTCTCTCTCTCTCCTCTACTATTCTTATATATATACACACCACACACACCACGTGTGTGTACGTGTTTATACTCCATTGTGGGACCAATAATCCCGCGCGAAAAGGAAACACAGGTTGAACCCACACCTGAGACGGGCTCAACACAGCTGACGGATCGGCTTTGAAGAAAAAAAAGTATGAAATTCCAGAAATTAGCAAATGATGATTTATTGGAAAGTCGTAAAGGGGAGCTATTAAGGTCATGGACAACCAGCACCATTGCTTACCAATAATAATGTGTTTTGTCGACAGGCATCAAGCTCACAAAGGCCTTGATAGAGTTCTGGCTGTTCAAAGTATTTGAATTAACTTGTGTGTGGTGTGTCGCTGTTTCACCCATCCACCAGCTACCCACGCCCCATACATACCTTCCACGCTCGTCCAACTCCTCAAAAGACTCCTCTCTCTATATATATATATATATATATACACACACCACACAAAATGTGTTTGGACCAAATGTTCCCCACGATGGGAATAAATAAAATATAAAACAAATCGTTACACGATGTTTTTTTCACACACACGACAGCCGTAAAGTGGGAGAGACGCTATTACAGGAGCTATGGACAATCCAAAGCACCATGCTTACACATAGTAATGTCTTTTGCTCAAGAATGCCCCTCCGCTGATAATTCTGTCTGTTTGTCCTGTGATCAATAGCATTGTAACTGGCCTTTTGCCTCAGAATTTCCCAGTTGCGCAGTAAACAATTAAAAAGACATTGTCCATCAAATACTATTTGAATTATGTCTTGTGCGCGGTGTCTGTATAATATATATAATATATATATATATATACCGTGGGTACGGAAAGTATTCAGACCCACTGAAAGTTTTCACTCTTTGTATATTGCAAGCATTTGCTAAAATCATTTAAAAGTTAATTTTGTTCCTCATTACATGTACACACAGCACCCCATATTGACAAAAAAAAACACAGAATTGTTGACATTTATGAAGATTTATTAAAAAAGAAAAACTGAAATATCACATGGTGCTGGTCCCAAAGTATTCAGACCCTTTGCTCAGTATTTAGCACCCTTTTGATCTAATACAGCCAATAGTCTTTTTGGGAAAGATGCAACAAGTTTTCACACCTGGATTTGGGGATCCTCGGCCATTCATCCTTGCAGAGCCTCTCCAGTTCTGTCAGGTTGGATGTAAACGTTGGTGGACAGCCATTTTTTAGGTCTCTCCAGAGATGCTCAATTGGGTTTAAGTCAGGGCTCTGGTGGGCCATTCAAGAACAGTCACAGAGTTGTTGTGAAGCACTCCTTCGATATTTTTAAGCTGTGTGCTTAGGGTCATTGTCTTTTGGAAGGTAAACCTTCGGCCAGTCTGAGGTCCTGAGCACTCTGGAGAGGGTTTTCATCCAGGATATCCCTGTACTTGGCCGCATTCATCTTTCCCTCGATTGCAAGCAGTCGTCCTGTCACTGCAGCTGAAAAACACCCCCACAGCATGATGCCACCACCATGCTTTACTGTTGGGATGGTATTGTGAAGGTGATGAGCAGTGCCTGGTTTCCTCCACACATACCGCTTAGAATTAAGACCAAAAAGTTCTATCTTAGTCTCATCAGACCAGAGAATCTTATTTCTCACCATCTTGGAGTCCTTCAGGTGTTTTTTAGCAAACTCCATGCAGGCTTTCATGTGTCTTGCACTGAGGAGAGGCTTCCGTCGGTGCCACTCTGCCATAAAGCCCCGACTGTTGGAGGGCTGCAGTGATGGTTGACTTGCTACAACTTTCTCCCATCTCCCGACTTCATCTCTGGAGCTCAGCCACAGTGATATTTAGGTTCTTCTTTACCTCTCTCACCAAGGCTTCTTCTCCCCCGATAGCTCAGTTTGGCCGGATGGCCAGCTGTAGGAAGGGTTCTGGTCGTTCCAAACGTCTTCCATTTCAGGATTATGGAGGCCACTGTGCTCTTAGGCACCTTAAGTGAAGCAGAAATTTTTTTTGTAACCTTGGACAGATCTGTGCCATGCCACAATTCTGTCTCTGAGCTCTTAAGGCAGTTCCTTTGACCTCATGAATATAATTTGCTCTGACATGCACTGTGAGCTCAAAGGTCTTATATAGACAGGTGTGTGGCTGTCCTAATCCACCAGCGTCCCCTCAGTATAAAATCCAAACACAGCTGACCCTTATATGAAGTGTAGAACCATATCAAGGATGATTCAGATAGAAATGGCCATCACATGGATTTTGTTAAATATATGAGTGTCACAGCTAAGGTTCTGAATACTTAGGACCATGTGATATTTTCAGTTTTTCTTTTTTAATAAATCAAAAATGTCAACAATTCTGTGTTTCCTGTCAATATGGGGTGCTGTGTGTACAATAATGAGGAAAAAAAAATAACTTAACTGATTTTAGCAAATGGCTGAAATATAACAAAGAGTGAAAAATTTAAGGGGTTGTATATATTCTTTCCGTACCAGTTTGACTCCCTCACTATATATATATAGAGTATATAACACTATATAATATATATATATTAATATACTAGTATAGAAAATCAAAACACCCCACACACACCACACACACAAAACCTGCAAAACCTGATGTCCCCAAGAGGGGGAAAAAAGTATTACAAATAGTAAATGATGTTTATCTGAAAGTGTAACAATGCAAACAGGTTATCTGTAAGGGGTAGGTTTAGGGTTAGGGTTTGGTTAGGGGATAGAAAATATTGTTTGTTCAGTATAAAAGTAATAGAAGTCCATGGAAAGTACCCACAATTCACAGAAACAAAGTAGTGTGTGTGTGGGGTGTGTGTGTGTGTGTGTCATTTGTGTAGGACAATTGTTTGAATGGTTGTTCCCCCAGTTTAAAAAATCGTGATGTGAACTTACCTCCAGCTGTCCTCCAGCCCAGATTATGTTTTCAGTGTTGAGCACAAAGCGCTGGTCAGAGGGCAGTGAGGCATCATAGTATCCCACTGGTTTAAACTTGATTGATCCATTTGCGTCCTGCTGCCAGTTAACAACTTCATATTGGGCTACAACTGCACCAGTGCTGTCAAACCACACACAATCTCCCATTTTTAAGGTGAAATTGACCTTTTTCAGAGTCTCAACCACCTATTGCGGATTCAGAAAGAAAATTTTCAGACAGAAGATGACCTGAGAAACATTTTCTCCCTTTCTGTCTGTAACTCACTATCACTGTCACTGTATGTATATACAGTATGGGTGTAATATATATATATATATATATATATATATATATAATATTTATATACAGTATATATAGATATATATAGATAGCTATATATATATATAGATATATATATGTACACACACACCCATTCAAACCAAAATATTCAGGGCCTATCAGATATATTTTTTTGATATTTTTCACTAGTAGTGGCAGGACACTATAGTGTGTAAGTGAGGATAGCAAAATAAAGTGAACTGTGACATGTTATACCCTAAATGCTGTTTAATTACAGTGGACGACCACGTAAAATTGATTAAATACAAAAAATTTGGGACCAAAAATGACTTTGACACTTTGACCTGAGCATGTTTTGCTTAAGTGTTTTCTCTTTAATTGCTAATGCGACCTTTTTACACCACAGACTGAACAAAATTAAGCATTGCTTGGTAATTGGTTGACCTTAATTGGTATTATCTAATTGCATACTTAAATTTAACAGCTAAATAATTTTTGGTTGATTGTAATCCATTACATACTTTTCTATCAAATTTATCTAACATTATCAACATGAATTTGTTCTGACACAGTTTAACTCTTGAGTTCTTGTTATATTTTATTACCATTTTCTAAACTATAGCGAATAAATTGTGATAATGTGAGAAATGTTGAAGGTTTCTGAATAAATTTAGGTTTGACTGTACATACTATCTCTGTGTGCCTCCACACCTATTACTTGAAGGCCTGTAAATGTTCTGAATAATTAACTGATCAAGTAGATTGTTCATCTCAAAATTGGTAAGAAATGCGACAATTGCTTTTGCAGTGTCTTTTTTATTGTGTCGTTTTTGAGTTTTTCAGGCTCTTTTCTCTGAAATTTCACAGAGTACTCCACACAAATCCCCTCTTTCTCAACTTTATTCAGAAATATGGCCATTCCATAGTTTCCATAGTCATTGTCACTGCTTGTTCACAGCTCCCACCCAAGACCAGCCAAAATGCTTGACTATGTATGCAAGTGCTCTGCTCTGGTGGTAATCACTAGGACTTGTCCTAAAGAAATAGGGGTAATCTTTCCTATTACTGAGACATTCACATGAGGCTCGAGGGACTTCAGAAAAAACACAGGAAACAGTGAAATAGTTATCATTATTGTAACTATGTCAAACATTTAGTGTTTTTGCTCTTTACCACATGCATTTTAAAAGGTCCCATAGTTCTGGACAAAATCACTGTGTTGGAAGACTCTGTTTCTCCAATGATAGCATGTTATAGGAGACTGTTATTGCCAGCTGTCCCCTTATGCAATCTTGGGACCAGTCATCACGCCATTTTGCAAGCCATGAAGAGAGTATTGAGCCATAGGTATCATAAATGTGGTAGCCAATAGAAACATTTGGAATTAAACTTTCACTTCTGTTAAAGGTGTCATATGATGCGATTTAAATTTTTTAACTTTCTCTTTGAAGTGTTACAAGCTCTTGGTGCATAAAGTTGCAAATACTAAAGTCTCAAATCCAAAGAGCATATTCCGGTTTGATAATTCTTATGTTTATTTATTTGTATGTTTAGTCAACCCCATTCATGTTACATCTAAAAGGCTCGTTCTAACACGCCCCAACATTTCTACGTCATGATGTGGGAAGATTTGAATAACACAGCCCAAATGTTCACGCAAAGAAAAAAGACGTAACTTTTATTATCGCTGTAGTATTGTTGCTGCCGCCATGTCGTGAAGGCGCTGTATGTTTCATTGTGAAAGCGAAACTACTTTGTTTGGCCTTCCAAAAGAGGACGATATCCGCTTTGTCATGCCTATAGCTAATCTGTGCTGGTCACTGAGGACAGGGGCGTAGCCATCATTTCAGAAGTGAGAGGGACAGAAATGTAAAAAAATAAATAAAAAAATATATATTTAGCTTTGAAATCACAGGAATAAATGACATTTAAAATATATTAAAATAGGAAAACAGTTATTTGAAATAGCAATATATTTCAAAATGTTACTGTTTTGCTGTACTTGGATAAAATAAATGCAGGCTTGGTGAACAGAAGACTTCTTTGTAAAAAACCTTTTGTTTTTTTTTTTTTTTCAACATGTACGTTCGCAAAAACTTTGACTGGTAGTGTATAGTCAACTTACATTTTTCTCGCAGGTTCTGAGCTTTAAATTGGCTTAGAAATAGATAACTGGGGACAATAACCAATAATAATGAATTTGCTTCTATACGACAAACGCACTTTTTTATCAATAAAGGGGAACAGACTTCAAATTACGGTCATCATATGCGATGTCAGGTTAGCGACCTGCATTGTCACTTATAGATTCGAATTTATTACAGTGGAAGATACTTGGACAACAACCAAACAAATAAACTATTGTCGCCAACTGTTAGTGTTAAAGTCTTATATGTTTGACAGAGACGTTTTGTTTTTTCTGAAAACAACGTTTTTCATACAGCGGAGAAATGGAAGTTGTGTCCTGGAAGCAAAAAATACACTGCACGGAATGTTAGGCGGACTCCGTGACTGGTAATTCGTATCTATCCTGGGTCCGATCACGACCAAAGCAGCAGATCATACACAGGACTAATCCATGTCTCTGTGATATTTAAATTATATGTTATGTCCCACCACCAGGCTCTGAGCACCTCTATGACGATTAGAGAGCACTTGTGGAATGAAGTGCGGGGGACGAAGGTACGTGATATAAAAGGGTCTGTGCGCCAGTGGGGGGGGGGCGGCGGTGACATGTAATCTCGCCCCGGGTGGCCCTATACACACGGTCGCCGAGCACACGGATCGCCGGATCGGCTTCACACCGTGGACTAAGCGGAGTCCAGCACCGGGGTCATCACATGTGGTTAGGGCCGCAACAGACCCGCCGGAACAGCCTGAGCGTCTCAAGCAATTGCCGCACCGCTCACTCAGGCCGCCAGCCTCCGCGCACTCTAGCGCGGTCTGAGGTGTGAACTACTTTGTTTGGACTTTCTAAAAGAGAAACTGTACACACTGTACAGAACACTCAACCAAATATTCGCTGGTTTAAGTACATTTTTGGAGGACTGTTCCTGAGCCCTGGAAGAGTAGACTACAATGCGGCGTTCTGCATCACAGACTGTAAAGTATGTTTTTCATGTTTAGGATTTGCATGATGATGAACGCGGTTTGAGCAGTGCTAGAGTAGGGTTGTTGTTGTCATTCTCCGATTCCACAAATGCAGACATGGTTTAGGTTACACGGCGCGAATGCAACGCAACGCGAAAAAAAAAGACAGTATAGAACCGATTAGAAGTCCAGGTATTTAGGTCCCATAGGACTTAGTCAACATAAATGCTAGCTAGGTTATACAAGGCGGGTTTTAAGTTGTTTGTCTGGCGTGGTCGAATCCTACATGGCCTGGACATGACATCACAGTATGGTAAGGGGCGTAACATCCGTACACGAAACGCTGGATGGATATTCGAGCCCCAATTTACAAGGCGAATAGGATAGGCTGTGCCCAATCAGGATGCACACCCGACCCGCTTTTCAGACGATGAGCTAGTAAGAAAATTCGACACAGCATGTCAGAAACACAGAAAGGCGGGGCATACAGAGAGATAAAATAGTGTGACAGTATTGTGGAAAATAAATGTTTTAAAACTTATAACATAATACTTCTTGAGACAAATCATATGGAACCGACTTTAATTCCTCAATGAAGATCATGATTTGTGCCACTCGAAGATCTCGTAGACGCTTTGCACTACAGAAGATTCAACAAATACGCATTAAAGTTGCATATGTATGTAAGTTTTTTTTATTAAAATATCCAAAAACCACTTGAATGGTGTTATATATTTTGCTGACTCTTGTACTTGCATTATCCCAAATGATTCGAAGAATGTTTAAATCCAGAGAAATAAGCAATTTAACTAGTGACACGGACCGTGTCCACAGTGTCTTGGGCGCCGGCCATGACGTCATACACCCTGATACGGTTGTTGTAGAAAAACATGGAAACACAAGCGCTTAATATGTTCGTGCGTTTTTTAGGAGAGGGGGACGGACTACCGCCAGAGCCTAGCACTGGGATAACAAGAAGCTCTTTTCAAAACGACTCTAGTAGGATGTTAATTTCGGTATTTTTACAAACGGACAACCGACGCTCGTTAACCGACATTATAGTACATATATTTAGGGCTGTCAGTTAAACCACATAACTTAATAGTTAAAACTAGCGTGATTAAAAATTTTAAGGCAGGTAATCACTGGCACTGCCCAAGACCTGTACGTCCTCTTTCAGTTCATACAGTTGACTGTTGAAACTTGATGCAGAGCACCAATAGATAAAAACGAATTTAGCTCTAAAATTCAAGCTGTTGAGGCAAAAATACCCCATGTTATGAGTTTTTGGAGAATCATATTTATAAATATCTGAAAGCCACACACCCACGAGCAGCGACTGAGCCGTAGGCTACCCACAAAAGATGATGATTTTGTCCCGAGTATCACAAGATTAAATGTGATTTTATACAACAGTTCAGTAAATAAGAAGTTAATATTTAAATTTTATTTTAAATTAATATTGTGTTATATTTTAAATAAAGTTGCACGTGTGGTTTTGTTAAATTTGGCCAATGATAGATTACTTAATAAGAGCCAAAAGGCCGAAATGTTGTGTGTCTCCGAGCAACACAGCGGTGATTTGTTTCTGAATTAATTAGATGAATTAATCGCAGCACCCTGTGATTAAAGTTAGAAAATTAAAACATTTAAATCGACTGCAGCTATATATATACGAATATAAATTGGCATATACACTTAAATAAAGAAAATGAAAGAAAACTGTGCAACAAGCCTACCCAGATAGCACACGCACGTCGCGGAGACGTCTGGCAGATGTCGTCTTTTGTGTCTGGCAGATGTATATTTTAGGGCGTTTGCTCATCTGCAGTATGTCGCCGAGACGTCCCTGCCAGCTGTTAAGACGATGCCTAGCCTATGTATTCCAGACGTAAATAATTTAGAACATCTAGGATACGCTCTTTAAACAATGTTAATCAGATGTTCATACGTCTGCAAGATGTCTGATTGATGTATGACAGACGCAGTTTTATCAAAACTTCCCCCTCCCATTATAAAATACCCTCGCGATATCTATAATAATCCTCCCTCATGCATGTTACAATTACCAAACATGATAATCAATAAATAAACCACACTCTCAACTAATAGAACACACATTTCTGTCAGGACCA
>JADLZN010005166.1:0-172129 GCA_018155175.1 Sinocyclocheilus anophthalmus | reverse complement strand
GATCCCCAAACAATAGACATACGACCGTGGACATATGAGATTAAAAAGTACATGGTATGAACCCCGAATCAAAATGTTTGCCAAAGTTAAATAGAAAATGAAAAATAGCCATTGCGCGAAGAATTTGAACTTGAAAAAAAATGTCCAAGAAATGTCCTGAAGAAGAAAGTTTTGAACCACTACTCAGTACGTGCGTAAAAATCCTCGGAAAGTCTCAGATGGCTGATACGGTAGTGTCATTTGTCTGTCTCGTCGCATCGGATGTTCTTCCCGTGTGAGCGCTCCGGCGGCGAGAAGCAGTGCTCGAGCCTCCGTCCTTACCTCGCAAACACTGCACGAGCAAGGAGGTCAGCGTGCGCGTAAGATTGGCGGGTGGAAATCGAAAGCGTGGGCTGACACAAGGTTGTGACAGTGGGCGCCAAAAACACAGCTAAACAACTGCAAAAAAAGCTTGAATGGCTAACGCATACGGCGGGAGCGCGAGCGCGACTGTCAATCAAGATCAGCCTACCTATCCGGGCTCTGCACCTCTGCCGTCACAATCGCCCTGAGTCGCGCTCAGATAAAGACGACACCGATTGGCTAACACTCAGCCAATATGAAAGTGACGTGCTGTCCCAATTGTGCACTGACAAATAGGGAGTCTTGAAACGAAGTTGGTTCAGTGGTGTCGCTGATCCCATGTCTAATTTCAATTAAGGAAGGGGGGAAAAAATTGAAATTTTCAAATGTCCGTTTGCACTCTTTTCAGTCATCCAATTAATAAGCAGTTAATAATTAGGTGTTGCGTCCGAATGTTTTCAGTTATATGAATAAGCCAATATAATGCATTGAAAATCATTTTTAAATATTGCTTATGGCACTTGGCACGTTGCGGCATTTCACTGAGCTACATGTGCATATAAAACAAAAAAATGCATATAAAATAAAAAAACAGTTTCTCAAACAGTATTGTATTTGCAAATGATTAGAAATGATAAATATCGCACTTGCACGTGCAATTACGACTTCAAAACACAAACAAGTTTTTTTTGTTTTGGTAAATTGTTTAGAAGGGGGTGTGTAAAAAAAAAAATCTTAATTAACGCATGGAAATGTATTATGCTTCATTAAGGTGCCCCCAGGAGGGGGTTGTATTCGTTGTTATTTTTTCTGACACGTCTAACACACACATTCTTAACCGAGCTACATTGGTTTGACGACAGGAGCGCTGTTCCGCAGACTTTTGCTCTATTTCATGCTAATGGTACGTTTTTATTAGCCTTCCACAGATTCATTAAGCACTTGGTATTTGAGCCTTTTAGTTGTGAGGTTCGACTTGTAATGATGATGTTTTTTTTAAATAATGGGGCTTATAATTGTTGTGGTGGCTTAGCATGGTGATCAGTGTACTACCCGAATAACAACCTGTTTGTAGGCACAACCGTAATGGTAGGTGGTCTGGGTTTCAACATCCATCAGGGATGACATATGTAGGGGTGTGTGAAACACCAGTGTTTTACTTACCTAGGCAAGAACACACACACACGCACACAAAACATACTTGAATTAAATTGATTGAATTACTGAATTAATTAACTTTGAAGTATTTTATTTTTTAACACATGTAGTTGGTTTTTCAATTATATGTTATATTAATTTATATCCTTATATATAGGCAACAAAAAACGTACATTGCTAAAACAAACATTTTGTATCAAAACATAAAACGAAAAAAAAAAATGTTACATAATGTTTCTCAGTGCATTACATTATGCCGAGATGTTTCTTTGCCTGGATTCAATGCAAACCTTAACTCACTGACATTAATGTGGGCAGAAGAACGGTAATCTCGAGATGTGGCAATCGTTTCCTGTTATCATGAAAAGTACAACAAAAGTGGTGCTATAGTTTGACAGTCTACCGTGAAAGAATAAGCCCAACTTCCTTAAATGCATGTTGCACGGTGTGGTCCAATGATTAGGTACGTGGTGTTATGTGTCGCTGTAATCCTTGTGGCTCATGCGCAAGAATGCAGGTGCATCAAACACATTTCGTCTTGTGTCTGTAAGGCTTGCCAAAAGATCCAGCCTCGCGGTGCGCCATATAGTGCCGCGAGTGGCGAAACCTTGGGTCTTGTGTGAAGAAGATAGGATCAGTCACGCGTGCTCACACACACCCACACGACACACGGCACACTTAACATACGTGTCATTTGTGTGGGGTACAGTGACTCTCCATAGGCGAATGGTTTTTATACTGTCACCCTGTGTTTTCTGCATATAACCCTACACCAACCACACCTAACCTAAGCCCCTTCCGTAAATTAACTACTGGCAAGTTAGTGGAATTATCATAACAACACCGGGTTGTATGTTTTTTTTAAGCCTTTGTGTTTTAACACGGGGACATAGGAATTGTCCTCATAACCATGTTTACGTGTAGTACCGCTGTCCTTATCTACCATTTGTGTCCTCATAAACCATACTTTTATTTACCGTACACACACACACACACATGTGACGCATACACACACGTGCATCGTATACACTTGTGACAAAGCACAGTATATACATGAACACGTTGCGCGGTATATTAAAATGTATAATAGCGCTATTTGCAGATATTTTGCAGCCTATTCCGTCTTAAATTTAATAAGATGTTTAAATATGGGGATCATTAAGTTATTTTACTTACAATAACAATTAAGTTGAACACTTCCATGTTCTTTCGAAGGCCTAGGCTTTCAGTTGACATTTCTCAATCATTTATTTGTTAGTTGTGTTGTTTTGTTCCTTATGTTGAGAGACAAACGCGGACCCCAGATTAACAATAATGGTTTATAACGTTAGGCTGATTAAACGATTTAAAATTTTCGAGTAAATTATCTTAGCCTAATTATTTTAGTTTATCTAGTCTACGCCGCGGGTTGGTTGTGCCCCAAAAAAGGGGATACCAATCTTGTCCCAGCGTGGATTCGCTCATCAACTCGTCAAGACCTAGTCGGCTTATGGGAAAAATGCTTGCTGGTGCGATTTTACACCAAAATTAATTTTTCTCAGATCTTGTAGTCAACGTAAATACTTCAAAAAAACAAGCCACTAAAAAACTAGCTAAAATCCATTATAGGTCATGATGCTTTTCTTAATCTTGTGTCGTGACATAAAAAGTTTATCATTAACATTCCATCTTGGGAGTAAATCCCAACATAATCTCTTACATTATATGCTAACGCTTTGATTACGGCATGAATTCAGCGAAATTCTGACACACACACGTATAAGCTATAATTGAGGGGCGTGTGACGCCAGGGATAATCAAAAACTGCGTAGTGAGACTTACTGAAAATAAACCGAATTATCTAGAAACAAAAATATAACCTTTTCAATACAAGTGTGCAGAAGTCGCACAAATCTGAAGTGTGAAAGTAATATAGGAGCCTGCTAGTAGTATAGTTGCAACATCAGAGTCAAAAGCACCAGTCAGCATGGTTGCCATGCCACTGCCATGTTTGGCCGGATATGCATGAAATTCACGTCGCTGACCACTCTCATATTGTATTCTGAGAAAGGGAGATTGTGGTTTAGATTCATCGAAAGTTAATCAGTACCTACCACATGTGACGGGGGGTGCGCACAACTACAACAAGAAGCCACTGTTAGGTCCAAACCAACAGACGCAAGACCTACATCGCATAACGATTTATTAAGGCTTAGAGCCGTATTCCGTATCCGTGTTACTTTCCGTGCAGAATGACCGTGAGTCAGCAACGGATGTAGGATTCATGACACGAAATGTGAGCGAAAAACGCGAATACACCCAGTGCGGGAAGCGGCCAGTAAAGACAACAATAACAACCCAACTACGTGAATCCAAATACAGGAAAAACAATACGTGGTGAAAAATAGAATAACAGCAGTAAATAAAGCTTTATTTAAATCAGGCTGTCAGGATGAGCTAGGCTACGTTTACTGAACCAGGAGATAACATTCACCGGGGGTTGAAGGCTAGTTTAAAAGCCTGCGGGTGGTGGGGGGCTAGTGTACAGCTTTTTTAGTATTCTGCCTAGCAGCAAAGTGAGGACATGTCGCATTTTTCATAGGTATATGAGAGAAAAGATCACGCTGTCCCCTTAGGGGGGGGGGGTGGTATCAGTAATAGGACTATCTACGAGATGTGAACAATTCGATATGACAACATTATTTTTCTACTGTGTGCGATTTTTGTATCCCCTTTGCAACAGGTGACAAGCACCCCTCACCGGACAATGTCCGCTAGAAAAAAAGGGGGGGGGGGGTCGGAATCGAGTGCTGGGAAAACCGCGCCATTTCATTGGGAGCTCTAAATGTGACGCGTGAACGACGAACGTTCATGAAAACACAGAACTATTTGCTATTGAATCCATGGAATGAACGGCCATAATTCATGCTTTTGGATCCTGAATGAAAACATCTGAGGTATAGCCACTCACACTCGGGCTCAACCCTTTTCCATTGGAGCATACATCTTTCAACAACCTCATTGTGTGACAGGAAATGTAATTGGTTTCACGTATAGTTCAGTTTTGAAATTTCGTGTGACGGTTTTGAATTTTGATTATGTCCCTTTGGACTGTAATAGTCCCGGCAAATAGGCCTAAACCCAGCACACTTCAAGCTCAAAAGCACGTTGCTGTCAAAATCACAGAGTCAGCAAAGGTGTGGCCAAAATGTAAGCTTATAGAATTTCTAGGCCCGTGTTGTTCTTGATTTTTGATGTTAAAAGTGTGACAAGATGAACCTTCAAAATTCATATCAATATAAGGGTCAATCCAGAAACCAAGCAGTTTTATAAAAGACATATTAGCCCATGTAGTAAGTGCACAAATGCTGTATTTGTTAGTTTAGTTTTGTAAAAGAGAGACAGTTTTATTAGTAGACAACTTTGAACAAACAATAGTAGTTCAAATGAAATGGAGAAACAAGGCCCTACCCGACCGTCCGATGCGCAGAGATGGAGATTTCCCTTTCTTTGTCCAAGAGTCGCAATGCCGTGTGCTAGAGTTGGGTGTAGGAACAGATGATGATCGCTGGGGGGGGGGGGGTGAACACAAAAAAAAGATTCCTTCTGCGCTATATCCCTCTATTTGCTCGCTTGTTTCCTCAGATTTTGGTCTCCCGTTCTTTGTACATATGGTTTTGACGACATGGTCGATTTGAAATAATGATGACTCTCGCCCCTGTGCGGCCGTTGCAATTGTTTCACTGGAGTGAGACTAACGTTTTTAGGTGGAAAAAGCGCTTCTGAAGGTAAGGCGATAGAAAGATCGAGGGCAAAGGTCAAGAAAGAGGCCTCGCATCTCATGCAACCTCTTTTCTTCTCTTTCTCCTCTCTTTCTTGCCTCTCGGAGTCGCAAAGGCTGGTCTGCACCCAACTCACTCACTCAACCCTCACTCAGCACACCACCCCCAACACACACACACACAACGCTCCACCTCTCAGATATGGGCATGGGTCATGCGTGAGGCGCGTATACTGAGCTTAATTTTGTTGGTAACAACGAATTTTCAACAAAACTTGCGCGCGTCCACCCTCTCAAATTCATCGCATCGCTCTCAAATTCTCGCAATCAGGCTTACACGTTTAAGTGGCGTCAGGCTTTGAGGTTCAGAGAAATGAATACAGAATACATGATTAGTGTAGTTAAAAACGGAACGGCCATCATTGTACCACTTTATTTTAGGGTGGGTCCTTGGATTCATGTTACATGATACATACTATTATACGACAATAAATTAGGCAGATCCTAAGTAATGCAAGTAAACCTCAGCCATCAAGCACCCTAATCCTAACCCGAAACCGATAAATTAAGTGCGGTATGAATGATATATTACGCTAGGGGCTTAAATGTATAATTAGCACGGAAACAAGGAACTTAAAAGTACATTTTAACCAAACATCCTGTAAGCATGTCAATCAATCTAGCCGAGTGAAGGGGGGTGATTAAAACACTACAATAACTATAATATCTAAGTTCTTAACAGTAGGGTGGGTGTGATTTAAAACAGAACAGGGCAATTCAGAATATAGGCGATATAATGCATATGCCTACGCATGGTAGACATGCTCAACACAGAAGGCAGGTCAATGAATAAGGTGGATAGCGACCGGGCAAAGTAGTTACCAAAGAAATAAATAATAATGGGGAGACTTGGGGGCGGGCCTTGCGTTTGGTTTTTGTAAGTAGATCCTACAAGACTTCTGCACAGAATCAATGTTTTACAACCGATGTACAGGGCAGTAACTCGTGGGGGGGACAATGGCCCGGCAGTCGCGCTGCTGGATGAGGACAGCGATCAGGTGGGGTCTCGAGGTCTCAGGCGACCCAGACCCAATTTGAGCGCGTTGAACGATGGGCGGTTGGATCAAATCACAAAAAAAAAAAACCCGTTCGCAGCTCGTCGTGCCAACCGCTCACTCAAAACAACCGATGTAGCGTCCATGGTGGTAATCGCGGCCTCATACAGCCATGTTCCATTGAAAGAGGGCTACGGCAGAATATGAATGAAGGTTAGACCTTAGTTAATTTAGTACGGATTGTCCCGTGGCTTGTTCAGAGAATTTGAAGCCCCAAGTCAGTTTTTACTTAACATGAACTTTTGCGAAAAATGTTGAAACGCTTTACCGGAAAGTCTTATTTCCATTTGCGATAAATAGGGTGTACAATCATTAGAAGATGAGGCAAGTATTTTACGGTGATTTGGCCTTCGAAGCTGCTGACGTGAGGATTAGCGCCAGTGGTTAACAGTGGAAGTGGGCGGGTTGTCACGGTACCTAAGGCATATACCAAAACAAAAAGCACGTGCATACACACAGCACGCAACCTCCGCGCACAATGTGTGCTGGGGCGCAAAGTTCCCTAAGTAACGACATCACGTCCCACCAAGGTGGCGTGCGTTCCTCTGACACTCAAATATTCGCCCTTCTTGTCACACTTTGTGAGCGGAACAATATGGGACACAACAGCTTCTGTTTGCATCCATCCTAGGATTAGGGAATAGGCAATATAAAAATAAACAAAAACATAGAATTTCACGCGGCCAAACCAAGGCAGAATTTTTAGAGGGGGGGTCTTGCGAAAAAAGGAAAAAAAAAAAAAAAAAAAGAAAAAACAAAAAAAAAAAAAAAAAAAAAAAAAAAAAAAAAGCAAAAAAAAAAAATAGAAAAAATAAAAAAAATGGCAGAACAAAAACAAATTCGGTTCTTTTTTTAGAATTTATTCTAATTGATGCACACATTTCCGTCGAAGAATGCCATTTTCACTTGCTCTGCTTTTACCAAACAAATACCATCTATACGATGTCCGATATCGCTCTCTGCCTGTCAGTGCCCGGACATTTTTTTTTTTATTTACATGGTGTCGTGTATTATATCACCTTAGTAGGATTAACAAAATAGCCTAAGTATTATTAATAAATTGATCATAATAATATTGCTGCTACTACAGTTTTTGTTACCACTGTACCTGGTAAAGCTGCTATTATTATTAAAAGAATAAAGGCAAGAAATGTCAAATCTTATATTTTTTGGCTGTATAAAGGTTCCCACATAGTTTATTATACTGTAGTGCAATAGTTGTAGAAAATATGCCTATTATTATTATATTTTTTTTTTGCAGAAAATATGGTGATCATGGTACAGTTGTAAGGCATAATCTATTTATACTAGAAGTGAATTGCTCTGTAACCATAAAAAAGTTAAAATTTGTTTGGAAATATATTTGTGCTTTAAGCAAATGAATACAAAATAATTTAAGTAACACATTTATTTACAGAAAACTCAATAGGGTTGTTGTGTGAAATTGCAAAGGTTTTTATAGCCTAGGCTACATCATGACTCTGTTGATATTTCGTTTGGCAACATTGCTCCACACATGCAGCCTTAACGTGATAGGATTACAAAATGCGGTGTTTCAGCCTCCTTCTTAATTTAATTAATAAAGTAATTAAAGCGCGGAGAGTTTTTGGTAAGGAGGAATTTTGGCTGTTGCCCTGCTGGAAGCGGAAATAATCGCTTTTGACCGAGACGCGAGAGTCTAAGCGGACAATTAAAACAAAAAGTAAACAAATACACAGAGAACATCAACAACATTAATGACGCCTCCATTTTTAATTCGACTCATTTGTTCTGTGAATGGTGTTATGAATAGAAGTCCAATAAACGAATGTTGTTGTTTTTTACCTGCAAGCTCACTAAAACAAATTCAAAATGGTCTTATCGGACTGTCTGTCTCTCATCTGATCATCAATGTTTATGGCAGAAGCACACTTTTGAATGTTTCTTTTCCCTTATCCTTTTCAAAAATACCAACCATACTTTTTTGGTTGTACTACTTACTTAAAGTACTTAATACTTTTTCCTAAAAATACACAGAACTAAAATGATTGTTTCTACTGTGGAAACAACGGACAACACTGTGGTCAAACAAACAAATGGCTCCACGTATAGCATCTGTAACAGTATTTCGGCAAAATATGACAATTTTGGTTAGCAACTTTAGGTATTAATTAATTTACATATCTTATATGTATATCTAGTACCAATGGACCGGACATAGCAGAATTTGCTTGGTTATAATAACTACCTCACAAAGATTTTTTTTTTGCAGTGCTGTCAAATCTGTGAAACCCAAATTTTCCACCTGTGCTTATTTAACAATTCAAAATTGTTAACATGCAGTTTTTCATGTTTAAAGAGAGACCGCCAGTGCTCTGTTAGTTTATAATCCAGATGACATTGATGGGGTATCCTTTTCTTTTTCTTTTTTTCCAAAGAGTAGCCTATTATTAAAACATGAACATGTGTTAATAACTTTTGCAGAGGTGCTCTCTTTGATTGTCAGCAAGAGGAAAAGAATAATGTAAATATTTTTTCTATAGTTTTTCTTCAGCAACATGACCTTTGGTGTTACGCCAAAATCTGTATTAAATGGGTAATTATCTAATTGAGTGATTTATTATAATGATGTATTTTAAGTATTAACCTGATAACAAGTGTGAAAAATGTCTACAGAATGAGTGAACCCCAAGCCTCAGCAGGAAATAGTGCCAGTTCTAAACCTGTCAACACTTGGCACAACACCAGACCACACAAAGAGGACATGGGTTTCTTCACTGAATGTTTGTTTCCAGATCGTGTGGACGTGTAGCGACATGCGGGGTCAAACTGTGCCTTGCTATTTAAGTCAGTGGTTCCCAACCTTGGTCCTTGAGGCACCCCAACACTGCACATTTTGAAAGTCTCCTTAACCAAACTCACCTGATTCAGGTCATCAGCTCATTAATAGACACTCCAAGACCTGAAATTAGTGTGTCAGAGAAAGGAGACATGCAAAAAGTGTAGTGTTGGGGTGCCTCCAGGACCAGGGTTGGTAACCACTGTTTTAAGTGGACCCGCAAAAGGGAACATAATCACACAGAAAATGACATCAGTCTGTATAATACATTGTCAGAACCAAGGCTCTTGGATCTTAATCCTGCACAAAGATAGAGAGAGAGAGAGAGAGAGAGCAATGGACAACCTTTTTTTTTTTACATTTAATATTAACCCATTATTTAGTATTCATGTATAACTTCATATTTTCTATACTCTTGAGCTGTGATTGTTTTCATCAGAAAATCTTCAGATATCTATAGTTTGTTTCTCATACAGTAATAAAGCTATTATGTTTGTATTTAGCACCCAAATAGACTTATAACTTTCAATGCCATGATAATTGTATGCTCAAATATTGATCATAGCACAGTATGGGTCAATGTTACACTTGAATAACACACTGAAGGTGCAGGCTGTGGAGACATCAGCGATATAAATGCAGGGGTTGGTGAAGGTGGCCATTTGGCTTCATTTCCTAAATGAAAATCTTTCTCATGCAGAACAGCCATGTGGAATCAGATATTGGAATGGGAAAGCCTGCATCCTCGCTGGTGACTCCATCTTCAACACCCGACTGGTTTGAATTTGTGCAGATTAACCGACGAACAAACGCTGCCCTTTTTCCTTTTACTATTACTAGACAATAATAGTAATAACGATCAACAAATATGTCCAATATGGCAATTTCTGTGGAGCAACCAGGCATTCTGTTCTCTAGCTGCAATCACTATTTCTACTGCTTTCTCCTAAAATATGGTATATGTGGTGGGCTTTTGGCTTCATTTAGGAAATGTAACCTTTTGAAAGAAAACAATCCACTGCTTTGATGGCCTTTTCTGACACTGACACGCATGGAGACGTCTTCAGAATCAGATGGCATTCACACCATGATTCCCACATCAGTCGCACGCTCGGTTCATGACATAGGCTCTGGAGATGATAAAGGTAGGCTGTGATCTGTTTCTCACAAAGAAAGAAAGACAGAGTGTATGAAAGAACGAAAGCACACATATGGATGTGTGATTTATATTTAGATATGTTTCTGACAGATATGCTGCCTGTTAAGATATGTAAATGTGGACCTCAGAACAGGCCAAACATAGCAGCGGATAAAAGAACATTTTGCATGTTATTTCTATTACAGCAATAAAGATAGCAAGAAGTTCACATCTCATAAAAGGCCAACATCTTGAAATGCCAGCTTATGTCTTGCATAACTATTTGGTAGAAATAAAATTGTCTTAAATATATATAACGAATATTATAAACATATATGTTGACAATAACATTGCTTCATAACTTGCTTTCAAAAATAAATAAAAAAGTGCGTGCATATAAATAAACATAACCCAACCCAATGTAATATTTGTGCCACAGCTGCCATAAACTTCAAAAACAGTATGGGTTATTACCAAAATATTATTTCATGTTTCTGCAATGGTTAATCGACCAGTATGTGTAAAATGCTAAGAATGAGCATTTTTATCAGGCTCCATGTGTTTAGGTTCAGTAATTTCACTTTAATGCCAATGAATAGGTTCTTTTCATTGCCATTAAAGAGAAATAACTGAACATAAACATAGGAGCCAGATTTAAAAAATGCTCATTTTAGAAGAAAATCTCAGATGGCACTTAGAGGCTTTTGCATCTTAACTCTTCATACACACACACACTTGTTTCTGTGAATTGTGGGAACTTTCCATAGACTTCTATTACTTTATACGGACCAACAATATTTTGTTATCCCCTAACCCCCCTAACCTACCCCTTACAGAAACCGTTTCATTGTTACACTTCATCGATAACTCATTTACTATTTTTTTTAATATTTTTTTGTCAATGTCAGGTTTTTTCTATCCTTGTGGGGACATTTGGTCCCCACAATGTGATAAATACCAGGTACACACACACACACCCACACACACACACACACCCCTATATAGTCATTGCAAAATGGCTAAGAAATCTGCTCATAATTGGCTGTCAAAATAAATATTAATACATTTATATTATGATTATTAGATAATATTTATTATTATATATTTATTTTGCAGCCAATGAGGCAATGCTACTGTTTATCATATTATGTGTGGGCAAAACAAAACATTATTGTTATTGTTATTTTTTTATTGTTGTTGTTATTATTGTCATCATCTTCATCATCATTGTGTTTATCATGAAATTAAGTGCAGCCTCTCCCAAAAGACGCTCTTTATTTCTGAACAATGTGTAAAGATTACGTTTCCCAGGCCTGAAGGTATAAATTCAGGAACCACTGTTTAATGCCTAGCTCCCCTATGTTTCTTCTAAACTTTATACAAACAAAAAATTCAAGCGAGAACAGTTCCTAGATTTCCCATTCCTCTCTCATTCACACTATGAACAAGCATGTAACAGTTAAAACAATCCCCAGACTCAGTCACTAACCTTCCTTCCGTGTGCTAAATGTAGCACTTTTTTCCCAGGGACGAAGACTAGTTGGCCAACCATTTAATTTTCCTGTGGAGTCCGGAAGCGGGTGTTGCAAATCGGAATTTATAAACAGGTCAGATTTTTATTCAGTTTCGTACCAAACCCAGTAAAACGTGTCATATGGTGTAGCTGAGCTTGCAAATGTTTTAAAACCCCGTCGTGCACGTTTATTAGTTATACGTCCTCAGCAGTCGTCCATGTGTACGTGAACACACGTGGGTCATTGAGTAGCACTTGCTAGCACTGAGGCTAACACATGTTCATCAGAAATATGCTATCTAATGTTGGTCTTCATTGATTTTAGGCTGATACAGTACAAGGGGTTTATTTACTCATAGGTTTTATACAGATATTTATTATTGTGAATACTCTAGGTTTCTTGTTTTTACTGGAATCTTTAGGTTTTAAGCATAGGATCCATGGCTTGTGTTCTGTGGTGTTGTTTATGTGTTGAGTACATAATCTTTGGAAGTTTTTATGGATTTGACCAGAAATATCTTTCTGTGACTTACGTGCTGCTTTCAAACAGGCTAAATATAAACAAAGTCCACACGTACTGTGTTGTGTGTCCTTATGTACAATTGAGACATATAGAAAGTTACATTGATCTGGCCTTATTGTCATCCTTCAGGATACAAACTGACAGTTTGACCAAAACTAAACAGCTGCTGTTTTATGTTCATGTCATTGCACTTTGCGTTATGGATATGGATAGAGATTGTCATCTCTTGGCTCTATGTAAGTCCTGCGTTTGAATAAAAGTATGACTGTTTGACGAACTGTTTATGTATTTACCTGATACTGATTTCATGTTATCCTATCTTAAGTTCTCCCCAGTCTCTCTGTTTAGAGCACTGACTGATCATAAAGTTGAAGGGGTCAGAATGGACATTAAATTAATATTGTTTTTTCTTCTGGGGAAAGCCTTCTTCATCCCACAATATGTGTTGTACGTGATATATAACATAAGATAATTTAATGACAAATGAATATTGCAGTGTTTACTGCAAACTATGCAGTTGTCTCACACAGCATGTGTTTTAGTTCTGTTGATCAAAATGATAATTAATAATATTCAAATAATGTTCACCAAAATAAGTTGTTTATAAATGGGTCTGAAGTTGCCATGGAGTAAAATTCCAGCTGTTTAATTTTCCATTATTATTGCATATTATATCTCTTATTAATTAAACTTGTTTGTTTTGTATGGGTTTTGGTTAACACTTTACAATAATGTTCCATTTGTTAACATATGAAATCTGTTAGTAACATTAAAAACAATGAACAAATAAAGTTGTGACAGTAGTTTAATCGTTGTTAATTACGAAAAAATACATGTGTCCATTGTTAGCTGAAGTCAATAAATAACATAGTAGGTACAACTTTAATTTGATAATATAATACTAAATAGTAGTAAATGCTTTAGAAGTATTTCATGTATTAGTTTGGTGCCAAATGTAGCAACCATTACAATGAAATATTATGTAAAGGTTACTTGATTTTGTTTTGGAAAATAATAAATAATAATAAAAAAAGTTTTGTTTGTTTGTTTGTTTGGATCCTGTACAGAGGTGATACACTGAAAATAAATCTTTATGGCCTCTGAATGATGACTCATGATGATGTTTACGACTGGGCTGCTCTCTGTTTAGGGCTCTCCTTGAGATGTTCTCAGGGTATCAGGAGCGGGATGACTACGAGGACGAGTTGTACCAGGATGATGCAGACTCGAGTTTGTCTGACGCTGACAGTGAACTGGAGTTCCGGCTTTATTCCCAGCTGCACTTCTTTTTTTTCAAAAACCAAAAAACAAACACCCCCCCCCCCCCCCCCCAAAAATAAAAAACGCTGAGATCCAGGAGGACCGGGAGGACCCGAGAGAGGTCCAGTCATCAGTACCACGGACTCAAACACAGCAGAAATCCTTGCCTCGTGCTCTACCTGTAGATGTTATTGTGATTGACTCTGGCACAGATGCTATCACAGTGTCAGACAGCTCTGAGGAAGATGACAGCGTCGGTACTAAAAAGGGTCAATCATCAAAACGCTGGAACAGGAAGTTGCAGACCCATAGCTTGCTTTCACCCTCTCTACCACAAGTTCAAGCAAGAAGGAGCTCCCCAGATGATGTTGTTGTGTTGGATTCTGATTCAGACGACAGCTCTTCTGAAGCTGCACCTCCTTTTGTGGAGGATCTGAATTCGGACTCAGATGGGCTGGAGAACTGGATGATTCTGGGCCAGAACAAACAGGATGGAGATCAGAACATCCAGCTCAACCTCTCCTTACCAGGTAAGGAGTTTACCCAACCATGTATTTATGAGCATATTTTAGTGTTGTTTTTAATAAAAGTGCACTTCACTAATTCTTTTTCAAATTAAGGTTTTATAAGTCCACATTTTAATTAAGACACAAGAAACAGTTAAACAATTAAATTAGACACAGGTAATCTATTAAACATTATTCTCAAGAATGCTTAAAATGGTCCAGATTCAGTACTAAGTTCAGTACTAAGTACTGTCAGTACTAAGTTTACTCTTAATTTCTCATAATGTCATTTTATATCTCACACTGCGACTGTATATATATATATATATACAAATTTCACTAAATTAACTGTGACAATTTGGGCTTCCTGGTATAAAACAAACAAGAATGAGGCATTATTTAAAGAAAACAGTTAGTTCTGTTCTCATTTACTCATCCTCATGTCATTCCATACCTGTATTATTTTCTGTATGTCTTTCTTTTGTGGAACTTATAATATTTTGAGAAAGGTTTGAGTCTTTACTTGAGTGAGTACTAATGTTCTTCATAATGTCTTCTATTGTATTCCACACAAGAAAGAATGTCATACAGTCAAACGACATGAGGGTGAGTAATTGATAACAGCATTAAAAAATGTTTGGGGACCTCCCTTTAAGGCATCTTCTGTTGTGATAGCCTAATTAAAAAATAAATAGTTCACCAAAAAATACGATTCTGTCATTTACACACCCGCATGTGCTTCTGTAGGACTCGAGTTCCATGTAACACAAAGGTATTTTGTAGAATGATAGTGCTTCTCTTTTCTATACAATGAATCTGTTAATAGGGGCTGTCAAGATTCAAAATGTACATAAAATTAGCCCTTGTGACTGGTACGCTATATACCATGACTTTGAAGCCCTCAACCTAGGTTTGAAAATAAGAGGCCTAACACTTTAGTTTAGGGATTAATTCTCACTATTAACAAGTTGCTTATTAACATGCATATTATTAAAGGGTCATATGATGACGATTTAAATTTTTTCTTTCTCTTTGGTGTGTTACAAGCTCTTGGTGCTTAAAGATGATCTGTAAAGTTGCAAAGACTAGTCTTAAATCCAAAGAGATATTCTTTTTAAAAGTTCAGAGTCAGCCACACCTAACTAATACGGCTCGTTCTAACACGCCCCCAACATACCTACATCACGATCTGGGAAGATTTACATAACGCCGCCCAAATATTCACGCAAAGAAAGAAGGCGTAACTTTGATTCGCGCTGTAGTATTGTTGCCGCCGCCACCATGTCGTGGAGATGCTGTGTGTTTCATTGTGAAAGCCAAACTACTTTGTTTGGCCTTAAAACATGAGGACGATATGCGCTTCGTCATGCCTAGAGCTGATCGGATGGTCTCTGAGGAAATACATCAACTTTGCGCTGTGGATCGGATTATTACAGTCTTCACCCCTAGCCAACGCTTTCACCGTGGACGAAGAAGAGTCCAGCCCGGGGTCGTCATGTGGTTGCCGCAATCCCGCCGGCCACTCCTTCGTCGAATCCACCAGCCGCGCCATTCTCAAGCCCACCAGCCTCCGCTCACTCAAGCCGCCGTGTGTGACGCTGTGTTTCGTAGTGAAAGCGAAACTACTTTGTTGGCCTTCCAAAGACGGACACCACTAGAAAGAAGTGGTTAAGTGTACAGTTACAACACTGTTCCAGAAACAGTTCAAGCCTCAACAAGCCGGTGTGGGTTGTGCTATTAAAAGTGGGGCAGTTAAAACTTTGCAAGGACAGTCTGGAGCTCTGACTCACAGACGGTAAGTAAGTTTTTTATATTTAAAGATTTGCCACTGATGATTCAAAACGGTAGTTTTGGGCAGTGTAGAGTAGCGCTAGTTGTTTGCGTTTCTCCAGACATGGTTTTATGGGTTTACGCAGCGCGATCCGCAATGCGTAAAAAGGACAGTAAGCGTTGATAATCAGATATGTTCCCCACTGAATGCATACAAATGCCTGTTTGTAATGGGTTTATGTTTTGTCTGTCGCGCCGGGACCAGGGCTCACAGTCTGTTAAGGTAACATTTGTCACACGCTTGAGGTATTCAGCCAATCAGAGCACACCTTGCTTTTCAGACCGGTGAGCTTTGTAAAAATCGAGCGTTTCATAAAGGTGGGGCATTGAGGAGAAACAATAATGTTCAGTATGTGGAAAAATAATGTGTTTTTTAACCTTAAACCGCATAAACACGTCATTACACCAAATACACAAAAGAATGTTCTTTTTAGCAACGTCATCTGACCCCTTTAAGTATGGCTGTTATTAGTACTTATAAAGCAATTATTCTGCATGACCATATTCTACATTTCTGATCCAACCAATACCTAAACTTAACAACTACTTACTAACTATTAATAAGCAACAAATTAGTAGGTAAAAGTCGTAGTTAATGGTTTGTTAATAGCGAGAATTGGACCTTGAAATAAAGTGTGACCAATATACCCCCCCCCCCCCCCCCCTCGAGCGCAAATGACATTGAGCGCACCAATGTTTTCATATTAAAAAAAAAAAAATTGTTTTTAAATAAATATTGTTTTATCTTAATTAATTTTATTTTTACGATTTTAATTTCACGTCCCAGGCAGGCTGAATCATATGTGCACAAAACCCTGATATTGTTTACCTGTAAGAAAATTAATTTTTTTAGTTAGTGTGTTAGTCAGTGTTTGTATGAGGGCGCCTAAAGGGTTTGCAGGCCAGAGCACCTGTGGTCTCCATTCATTTTAATGTAAGCACAAATTTGTGTTTATCCCCAATGCACACTTGGCTGTATGTGCATCCTAATCACTGAATCTGATGTCTCATCCTCATGTATTTGTTGTAAAGTTACTGTGCCGATCGAAACGACTAGGTGTGTGCGTGATCACATGCATCTGACTTCATGTGAGTAAAGTTAATTTGCATGCGTGTGAGAACATGCAGGAAAAGCAATGAGGGAATATTTCTGTGTATGTAGATGCCGTTCATAGATGAAAGAAAAAACAACAAAACATAACATAAACCTCCTCAGAGGAGTGTGACGAGGGAGAGAGAGACTTCTAATCATAGAATTAAAAAAGGTCTTTGCAAACTCTCTCCAGATTACACATTAGGTAACTGCAAACTCAGCAACAGCAAGCAAACTTTTCTCTCTGTTTCTTTCTTTCTATCTTTCGTGTATTCTGTCTTTCTTTCTGTACTGTTCTTTCTTTATTTCTTTCCTCTCTCTCTTTTTTCCTCAATCTCACGAATGGTTGTCATCATTCCTTAGTCGGAGACTCCTTCCTGTTCATATTATTAATTTCTACTCTTGCTCATCTCTTTCTTTTTATCTAGTTCTCCCCTTCAAATACAGAGCGTTTCATTGTGTCTTTTCTCCCTCTTTCCCTCCATCCATCCATCCTTCTCTTGCTCTCTTTTGCTTATTTGAATGGTGACTGTGGAGGAGTCTGTGGGCTGGTATTTCTGCTCTGTCGGTCATGCCTCTCACTCATGTGCAGAGGGGGCCTTCTCCTGCCTTGGCCTGCTTTTGTTACCCAGAGAGATTCAGTGGAGGATGAGAGAGAGAGGGGAGGGGTACAGAGGGATAAACGGGGTGGAGGGAGGAAAGGGGCAGCTCTCTGTCTCTCTTTTTCTCCTCTGTGTCTCTGATCTCTGGGGCTTGACCCCGCACTCCAGAACATGTGGGTCACACAAGGGAGAGAGCTGGGAGGAAGTGGCTGGAGAGGTTGCCGTCTGCCTGTGCACTTACATGTCTTAAAGCCAGAGGTTTCCATTGCTGGGTTAACTGTGGTAGAGCTTGACAAAAGATGCTCGGGTGAGGTGGGAGTGTAGGTGAGGGTTTTTTAGCAAAAAAAGTGCTTTGAGTGGACTTTTTGTTTAAAAAAAAAAAGCTGTTGTCAGAGTGGGAACTTCTTGATAATTTTGTCCTAGGCCCCACAAATTCAACTGACGTCCTTAATCAGAATATATTTTATCATGATTTTTTACACACATACATGGGGTCTAAGAATTTTGACTGTAAATAAAATCTCTTTTATTCACTAAGGCTGACTTGTTTGATCAAGAATACTCAAAACTGTAATATTGTGAAATATCGCTACAGTTTAAAATTTCTTTTTTTAATATTTTAAAATAGAAATGATTTTTGTGACGGCAAAGCGGAATTTTCATGAGATGTTACTCCAGTTTTCAGTGTCTCATGATTCTTCAGAAATCATTCTAATATGCAGATTTGCTGATTTAAAAATTCTATTTTAATGTATTTTAAAATGTAATTTATTTTTGATGGCAAAGCTGAATTTTCATCAGATGTTACTCCAGTTTTCAGTGTCTCATAATTCTTCAGAAATCATTCTAATATGCTGATTTGGTGCTCAAGAAACATTTCAAATTATTATCAATTATGAAATCATTTGCGCTGCCTAATATTTTGTAGAAACCTTGATATTTTTTTTTATAAATGCTTAAAAGAACATAATTTGCTTAACATTATGACATTATACATGTCTTTTACGGTCACTTTTCATCAATTTAATTCATCTTTGCTGAGTACAAATATTAATTCCTTTTTTTTTTTTAAATATCCAACTGACCCCAAAGATTTGAATGGTGGTGTATAACATATTATAGAATATTGACTTAAATATCAGCCACGCCGTGTTCCTGTAGCTCAAACTTTAGAGAATGGTGCTAGTAACAGCAATGTAATCCAACTGATAAAATGTATACTTTAAATGCGACGTTAGTTGCTTTGAATAAAAGTATCTGTCAAATACATAAATGTAAATTGGCAGATATTTGACTAATTTTAGGTTATTATTGGCATTGGCCTTAACTTACTTGGCCAGTTGATAGAAACATTTGTTTCCCTTTGTGTCATTTTCAAAATCTCACCTGAAATAATTAATCATTAAATATTATATATTTGAAATCTCAGAGTTAAAATATTTTTAAGTGAATTTTGAGTAAATGTTGTCATTTTTGTTTAAATCAAAAATACTAAAACATAGTATGCATAAGGGAAATACATTTTTTTATTTGTTAACATTTCCCATCCCGTCATGGCTATATGCACTCCCCATAGGGGATGAGGGAATTTGTGTTTAGTTTGATTGTGTTTGTGATACACTAGTAAAAAGCTTTAGACAGCGGTGACTAATTTCATTTGAGCCCACAGATACTCACACACTCTCACACAAATCCAATTCTCTTCAGTTGCTAAGTCTCAAGAATGTGATGTGTCAGCCGAACAACATACAGTCATATTGCAACACATACACACTAAAATCCAATTCTCTACAGATGTTAGTGTTGATGTTACTATATGGTAACAGATGATTTGAAGAATGGTAGACATTTAAAGAATGCAACCCAGGGATTGATAATATTTTTGTGTGTTTATAATCAATTGAAGCAAGATTTTAGTAGTATTTCAGATCATCGATCTATAATACTTTGACAGACAGACAGGTGGGTGTGTGGAAAAGTATAACGATGGCACAAAGAGACAAAAACATCCCCAAAAACCCTCCCAAATATCCTATTTGTACTTACAGTCCAGCACACACACAGGTTGTCTCTGAATCTATCTGACTTTAGGATGGTGGCATGGAGGGGGGCCCTTGAACCCCACTTAAACGGAACAGACAAGAAAAAATGAGAGCCTCCAAAAAAAAAAGAAAGGAGGGGAAAAACTCTGCAAACGGGGGGCTCTAAACTTGAATTAGAGTTGTTGAGCCTTCCTCAGTGGTCACACTTTCTTTTTTCTTCCCCCTTTGTGCCTTTTTAATTTCCCTTTCCCCCTTTTTTTAATCTTTTTTCCCAGTGTTTTTCCCTCCCCTTTTTGGTTCTGTCTGGTTTTTCGCCCTGTGAACACCAAACTTTGTCATTAGGCTGGACTAAAGCAATGGCAGCAGATGGGCATTAGTTTAAGCTGAATGCATGGCTGTTTGAAAGAGAAGTGTCTCTGAGTGTGTTTGATATACCGCAGGGCATAAGGTAAGATTAGCTATCCATCTCCCTCTTTTTTGTTTCAAGGGTTCTGAAATGGCATTACTGCTTATTCGTAGTTGGGAATCGTTCTGTTTTTAGCTCTCTTTCTCTGTCTGTTGTGACTTGACTGCCATTTTCGCAGTAGTGAACGTGGCCTTGTCACTCACTGTATCCTATTGGTTGTGGTTTTCTCTTGCCGTCATCGCCTCGTCTCCCTCTTTTCCTTGTATTTCCCTTTCACTCTGGCCACACCCAAACCTCCACCAATAACTGACAGCTGTCAATCACCTTTGTTTTCCTTTCTCTTGCACTTTGACTTTCTTATAGAAAGTCTTATCTACATGCAAATGTTCATATTGCACTATCGAGAAGCAATGGTTATATAAAGTATCTTTATCTTAATGAATGAAACTAATTTGGCAACAAAGGCTGTGTTTATTTGATAAAAAATACAGTAAAACAGTAATATTGTGAAATATTATAACAAATTGTTTCAATGAAAGGGTAATATATTTACAAAGTGTATATAAGGTAAGTAAGGTGATACAAAACTGAATTTTCACATGATCCTTCAGAAAACATGATTTGGTGCTCAAGAAACATTTCTAATTATTATCAGTTGTGAAATCAGTTGCACGGCCTAATATTTTTGTGGAAAGAACAGAACATCTATTGTAACAATGGAAAATTATTACTGTCTGTTTTCATCAATGTACTGCATTCTTGCTGAATAAATGCAAGAATGTAAAAAATTGGTTTCTTTCATATATATTTTTTACAGCCACATTTTATATTGCTCACTTTTAGAGAGCAAAAGAGATTCCTACAACATCGAGTTATAGGAATATAATGGAAAAAGAGATTATATTGGAAAAATATATAGTTGAAGTTGATTGATTGTGTGATATGATGTAAAATCTTGAATCTTGTGCATTTTTAACATTTCTTTTGCATTTTAAAGATAACAGTTGTGTTTTAGCCTACAAATCAGGAATCTTGCATTCGGTTTCAGTAGAATAAATAATCTTTGTCAAGGTTTTGTTAGACTACTAGACCTTATAGTTTGTGTTTCTTTGCACAGTTCCTCCATATTTATGTTTTACGCACCTTTTTTAACACATTGAACTGTGTTTTGAGAAGAGCTTGAAGGTAAGGTGAATATGAATGTGATTGTTTTGAATACGCAGTCAATAGTAGAGTGCATCATTACGGATGGATCACAACGCTTTAGCTCGAGACGCCGGCGGTCGGGCCAGAGAAATGAGACTGTCTGTTGTGTAACTGTGTGTGCTGAGTGGCTAGAGAGTGAGGTGTTTATCTGCAGGGATGTATGAAGACTGCATAGTGCTACAAGATTCTAGCAGCTGTGGGTGTGTGTGTGTGTGTGTGTGTGAGGCGTGGCAGCTGTGTGAGATGATATGTGTCTGTAGGTCTGTGTGTGTGAGATTTGAGGGCTTTTTGGGGTGTAAGTTTGTGTGTGTAAGACAAGTGGTGCTGGTGTGTGTGTGTTATTGTGAGCGTGTGGACCGGGAGGTGTGTGTGTGTGTGGCAGGGATAGGCATCAACTCTTATCTGGGCACAGCAGTGCCACTTCAGCTGAAACACCACACCCATTTCTAACACGGTGGGTTGAACAGACGCCATGTCCTCACCCAAACACATGATTCGGCATAAATCCAGCCACGAGGTACACGAGTATATATATATATAATTTTTTTTTTTTTGTTTTTTTTTTTGAGTTAATACTTTTTTTGGTTGTTTGATGGTAAAAAATTTATTAATTCAGTTCACATCAATTTTTATGTAAAATGTGTTTTCAATAACATTATTACAAAATATATGGTAATATAATGTTATGAAATAGTCTTAATTGGAATTTATGAGAAATATCCGAATGCGGTCAGATATAGATGCATGATATGTTTTGATCATAATGTTTATCAAATGAGAGCAGTGATTTTTAAAATTTATTTGTATTGATATTGGCAATGTATTGCTTCTGCCTATTCAGAATGTTAAATATATTTTTTCCTGTTGTATTCTACATAATCAAGCCTTTCAATTTAGATGCAAATTATTTTCAGTGTTCATATTTGTACAATATACATTTATGATTGTTATTTGACCTAATTATGCATGTTTATCTAATACTTTTTCTGAGCACTCACAAACTCTATTGTATAATTCCCAAAGTATCATTACAATCCATTGATTAGTGAGTCTAATTGTTTTCAAGGACAGTCTAACCAGCTCCCAAAGGTCTATTATTTATTATTTCATCTGTTCAAACAGTAAATGTTTTTCTCTATAGCAGATCTAAAAATAAATAGTTATCCATCTGGCATACTGTAGGTATGCCTTAATTCACTTTTAGTACATTAACTATTTTTAATGCTTTTTAAAATAAAATTGGCATTTCATCAGTAGACAACCTTAACATAAAAAATAATCGGTGCGTCCCTATGGTCAGATTTAATCAGTTTATCATTGTAAGGTGTTCATTTTTTATTCTTTATTTTTTCACATTCATATATTATTATTATTATTACCAATTTATTGTTTAATTTGTGTGGAAAAAAAGTTGGCATGCATTTCAGCTACTGCAAATGTGTTTCATGACTTATTTGAACCATTTTCGTCGGGATAGTTCTCTTGATCATAAAAAAAGTAGTAATAACACGACTAGCTGAGCTTTTGCCTTAAATCAAGAGAATCTCACCAAACTTTTCCAAGAGATTGTCGTTTTTCATCGGGTCGACATCCGGCTTCTTTGAGAAAAGAGCATTTCCATCAGCCCTTTCTTCACGAATGGCCGGTGAACTACGCTATGAGTGTGGGCAGTGTAATCCTGTTTGAAAGGTCTGCGTGTGTTCCTGGTTGGACGCCTGGCGTTTTGGGTGGGCTCTGCATGGGACAGCAGGTATCCTTAATCATGTTACGGAGTGTGGGGTGTATTTTTGAGAAGGGGTTAGCTGGCAAGCTCCCATCCCAATTTCATACTAAATGGTCACACACCAGGTTTGATTAGAGAAGGCAAGCCTGAGGTACCCAGCCCCGGTCCATTGTCATAGTTTCTGTCAGTGGTGCAAAGCGGCAGGTCTGTGCATTTAAACCAACAGTGCTGTCTGACCGTAGTTATTCTGTTGAAGGAATTATACACTCCCGTTTTCTGCAAGGTTTACATAGAAATGAATAAGCATTTTGACTGTGGTAACCTTTGAGATTAGATTCAACTTTTTCTCACATTAAATATAACATAATTTTATAATTATTATTACACGTGTAGTGTCCCTTAATAGTACATTTATTAATATTCTGTCTTTGTTATTAAAGATTTAGCTATTCACCAATGACTCTAAATGGAGTTATTGGAATAAATGTATTCATATGTTTTGTAATAGTTAGGAGAGTGTTCTCCCAGAGTGGGTTAAATCTGAATATTGTGTCTGTTCCTCTGTGATTATCTTCACCACACGACGATGCAGCGTTGTCCCGGAAAACCTCAAGTCCAACATCTGTGTTTGTTTTCGCAGGTGCTCATTTGGTTTGATGCGAACGTTTTTTCAATATAGAATATTTGTGTGGGCTGTTTTCAGACAAAGTGTAGTGGAAAAAGTCCCCCCACCCACTAGCTTCTGTCGTTAATTCCACGCACCGAATATATTTGTTGTCACATAAGTCATCAAATGTGAGACAAGTTGGGGTTTTACTCCGGAAAACAGAAGAAGCAGGCTTTTTTTTTTTTTTTTTAAGAAGATGAATTGAGAGGTCCACTTTTATTGTATTGGCACTGTAACATACTATCTATATGATGACAAAAATGCTGAAATTAGTTGAAATGTAGGTAGTATAGAATGAATATAAAGCACATAATTTATTCGCATTCAGACTAATATTGTAATTTGTGTTAAAGGCAATTTAAGTGTAATCCAAGCCAGAATATTATGGTTAAAATCCCTGGCCTGTGGATACGATCATTTTCTCTTGTTTTTTTTATAGTCTTAGGCTTGATTATCATTCTGTGGTACCGGCCCTCATAAGTTGTGTCTCTGTGCGGGGGGAAACTTCAGTGAGGGAGGAAAGGTAATTGCAATTACCAATAAAATTCATTATAATTAAGCAGTCATTTAATATAAAATCAAATTATTGCCACAGCGACAGAGGATGGAGGCACCCCAGTGAGACGATAATTTTTCTCTCTCTCCCTTTAAGCACAACTGTAACTTTTAAATCACCCTGCCTCTTTGGGTGGGGTGTTTGGGTAAGGGGTATTTATTAAAACTGAGCCAATATGATCATTACCTACCTAACTGTTTGGGGTATTTATTAGAGTGTAGACTATTAGATTATAGATTATTAATATAATTTCATTAGAGTGGTGCGAAATGAAGCGGGAAAATTGTGACCCTGGACCACAAAACTTGGTCTTAAGTGTCAATTTTCTAAATTGAGATTTATACATCTCAATAAATGAATAAATAAGCTTTCCATTGATGTATGGTTTATTAGGATCTGACAATATTTGGTTGAGATATAACTATTTGAAAATCTGGAATCTGAGGGTGCAAAAAAAATCAAAATACTGAGAAAGTCGCCTTTAATTTTGACCAAATGAAGTTCTTAGCAATGCATATTACTAATCAAAAATTAAGTTTGAATTTATTTACTGTAGGAAATTTATCCTAATGATTTTTGGCATAAAAGAAAAATCGATAATTTTGACCCATACAATGTTTTTTTGGCTATTGCTACAAATATAACACATTGATTTAAGACTGGTTTTGTGGTCCAGGGTCACAATTTTGAATTTTGTGGCCTCTTTAGTAAGTCGGCCTATACAACAACTTACATACAGCACAACTACAGTAACTTACAACAACTACTATATGTATATTTATATAACCGCTAACAAGCGATTTTCAAGAGAAATCTGATTTTATATGAAATATTAATGTACAAACGTAGAAAAAAAACTTTATTGTAATGTCCTAGTTACACGTATTTTCTATAATAATGACAATAAATGATTGACTAATATTAAACCTGTTAATAATATTACTAAGTATTTATTTCTGTAAATATGTTGTAATAAAGACACATTAAAATAAAGTGTAACCCAAAAGTAAAATCAAATAGCCACTATATTCCTCATATGTGCTAACAATATTCAAAGATGGCCATCCACAATAAAAAAAACTCTTTTAGAGTATTCTATATTACTTTCCAAATGCATCAGTGATGATTGATATTCACTTATTTAGATGTAGTTCTTAAATATCTACTCTAAGAAAATGTTTAAACTATAGAACAGTTATATGAAAAAGTATCATTGGAAAGTTGTATTTATAGTTTACTTTAATAGACATGTTGCCTTATTTGTTTATCTCATTTATTTCTCTATGCTTGTGACTATACTGATCTCTCCACTTGAGTGGTGAGGTGTTTATGTGTATATAATGTTATGCCGGTCGGTCTGTGTCTCACTGTTACTAATCTCTCAAGCCTTCTTAACTCCCTTAGGGACCTTCCCGGAAAAGGCCACCTCACTATTATTAGGGTCTCTTTTGCATATTGAGGGAGCTGCTCTCAATTGTGTGTGTGTGAGGGAGAGAGTGAAAGTGCGCCAGTGTGCAGCAAGAGTTTTCCTTTTTGTTGCGCCAACTGTTAAACTGAACTTGTGACATCAAAAACAACTTCATAACTACATTTACTTCTCTGGTACAACTACTGAGAGGCAGACAGAAGGAAAGAAAGGAAGAAACAAGCAACATAAAACAGTCATATATTAACGCTCCCTTTAAGAAACTATATTTAACACTGTTTGTGCATTGTAACTATTGAGTTATTATTTGTAGTGAGAATGTAGTAAATTCAGGTAAATCCATGAATGGCTTCATATTACCATTGTTACAGTTTTTCTTTTAATGGTATTTTTAAATGATTATTATTATTTTTTTATTTATATGATATTAGTCATTTATTAATGCTCCTCTAAAATTATGTAAAAATATGCTACTCTTTTTTTATTAATACTTCTTAAGAATTTGCATATAATTTTTTTTTTTTTTGGTGGCATTGGTCATTTAATAACACTCCTTTAAGAAACCATATTTACCCTGGGCTTACATTGTAACTATTGAGTTACCTGGTATTTACTATATCTAAGTTAATCCACGAAGGGCTCCACATGATCATAGTTACCACGGTTAATCTAACTTTTTAATGTTTTAAAAAAAATATTTATTTATAAGTGTTTATGTTTTTATTTATATATTTTTCATATTTTAACTTTTTTGATTTATAAAACTTTCAATCTGAGACCTTGTGTTTTGACATGTTCTGTCTTTGGTTATTCTTGAGCATATCAAAGCACTTTCCTCATTCATATTCTTGGTCACTAAAAAAAATTAGGGTATACTGTACTACTTACTTTATAGTTGCCGTTATGTATTAAACCTCAAAAATGCTTGCTGTAGCATATAGCCATACTAGATTTGTTTCATATTGTGAATGTTTTATTGTTATTCATTGAAGGCTTTGGAAGGCTTCTGTCCTCATAGATTTCTATATTTCATACAATAATACAAAAACGTATCAAATAATCCTCCAACATGCAGAAATAATGAAACCCGCTTTCATCTGCTGGGAGTTTAAGCTTGAAAATTTCTGATCGTAACTCATAATGACATGGAGATGTAAAGCTTTGAGTTTCTTTTGCTATCTACGGCCCAAGCTTACAGTTGGTTTAGCTGTGAGTTGCGATAGCTGACGCTGGAGCGGAGAACCTGGCTGTGTAGATTTTGGCTTCATTGGTAGAATAAGGCTCATATGTTCATGGGGCGACAGTCGGGAAGCCATTTTTCTCATATCGTTTCACCTCTTCTTCTATTTACTGTCGCTGCGATTGTTGCATATGCCAGACATATTGCCAGTTTATCTTTCCACTAAAATCCAATAATGTTTTTGCTAGCTATCATCCTCATTATCACATAAGCAGTGGTTTGTGTTATAATATTATATAAGATGAAACCTAAACATTTCTATATGTAAATAATAGCTGTGACAGCAGAAACTCTGTTTTAAAAAAAAAGGTTTACTTTGCATGAAGAATGAGAATGTGGAAACATTTTCTTTTATTTCCTTTTTCAAAGCCTTATGTTGTCTGTATAGGCCTAGTTATATTTGTGTATTCATTAATTTTATGTATGCGTGTATGTATGTATGTATTTTTAAATCTTTTTTTAAACAGTCCGTTTATAATTGAATAGCCCCTGGTATTTTTTTATTGATTGTTTAATTGGAAGAGTTGTCAGCTCATTTGCCAATTGGCAGATCTGTTAAAGTTGTCATGACACAAAAAATGTATACAGTTTTTCCTAACGAATATCAGATTGAATCTGCTTTTCAAATGATTTGACTTGATTTTGTCCACCGGGAATTGACTGGTTCATTGGATTGTTATCATTTAATCGTTTCATGTGAGTGAAAGTTGCAGTGTTTCATAATAACATTGCTATATTCCATAAAATATGAATAGTCTATTTTGACTTTAAACACCTGTACAATCTTATATATGACATTGACTTTATAACTGCCTTTAGTTTATCTTTTTTGTGAAATGGACAGAACTTAAAATTGTTTTCCAAGACCTCATGAAATCCATATCTACCAGCTTTGTGGCTTTTAGTCCATGTCTGTTAGCTTTAAGACAACGGTGTCCACTTAGCATGCTAGTTAACTTTTAACATATACACATATCTTTTTTTAGAACTATTGATGACTCATCCTCTGCTCTACAGATTTTTGTCCAATCAAAGGCTCACTAGAATGAGAATGTCCCTCCCCTCAAATACCACCTACCTCTGACTAGCAAGTAGCAAATAACGATTAATGGCTTTGACAGAATTAATCCCTATTGGCCATCATTATGCACAACCCAAAACTTACAAAAGGAATTCCATCAATGCAGAAAAGAATAATACCCTTGTCAAGTGATTTCACTTGGTGTTTATTGACAAATGGCTCCCACCCCACAAGTCTCTCTTCTCTCTGGGTGATTTCCAGATGGCATTTTGCACATATGAAGCTCCATACGAAAGCAAGCAAAGGAAATCTGAACAAAGCTCACTTCCCAAAGCATTTTTACTGTTGCTGTTTGTCAATTTCTAAGACATTCAATTAAGACATTATCTAATAGTTTGAAATTGCTCAGGAGATGTTTTGACATTTCACACCAAAACTATATCTAAAAAGCATATTTAACCCCTAGATGAACATTCTGTCAACATTTATTCACCATCACATCGTTCCAAACCTGTACACATTTCTTTCTTCTTTTGAACGCAAAGAAATTAAAAAACGTGCTTTAGTCCCCATTAACTTTCATTGGATGGGCAATGACAGTAGAAACATTGTTCAAATCTCCTTTTGTGTTCCACAGAAGAAAAAGTTGTGCAGGTTGTGAAATGAGGGTGAGTAGATGATGACAGAGTATTCATTTTTGGATACCTCTAATAGCAGTACATTTTGCTGCAGTCAAGGTAACATTCAATTGTCACAGAGTCTTTGGGTACCAAATGAGCACACAGTAATGCCCTGCACCCTTCAGAGTATTCACTCTGTGCTTGCCCTCCAGAGTGAGTAGGGCAAAGCTCAGCCGTCACTTTTGAAATGGCATTTTGCTGTCTATCGGGTCTATCGTCCTCTTCACCCGCTCTCTATCTCTCTCCGTTTACTGAGGCGCGGATGGAAAATCAATTAAGTAAATTGGGTTGCCAAATGCTGAACCAGCTTAGTGCCGGGGGATCAGCGGAAAGGAGAAATGGAGAGGTTACGAGGTAACCTGGAGCATGACTGACTTTCCATCTGCAAAAATCTCTCAATATGTATCAGCATTAAGGCCTAAGTCTAAAGAGATCTTTTTTTCCTCAATCCTGTTTATAGATTATATATATAGATAGTATAATTATATATATGTCTTTATGATTCCAATTCTTTCCCTCTTGGTCTCTGTCAGCACCAAAGCGAGAGAGGGAGAGAGGGGTCTGGAATGTAATCCTTTTTGATGCTAAACCACCGGTACTCTTTGATGGCATATTTAATAGATTTTTCCCATAAAGGCTTTGCCTAAAGTGACTACATTCAACTAGAGAAAAGGTAATTAGTGAGAGCATTAGGCATATGTTAAGGTGTATTAAAGAAACCTCCTGTTGTTCATATAAATACGTTCAATTCAATTTGCAGATCCCTTTGGGTGTAATGGGATTTTCTAATGTATGGTGCAAGGGCATTTTAGGGTTATATATTCACCTTACCTGCTATTTTGCAGTAGTTACTTTAAACCGAAATGCTGAATGGAAATGCCAGTGCTTAGATGGGAGCAAAAGAATAGTGTTAAATTTTTTAAGCTAAGATTAACTTTTTGGCTTTAGAGATGCTTTCCATATGCTGTTGTTTTCTATCATTTCTACACGACAGTCATCATGTAATGCTGCTTTTGTGCACCAAATATTACAGTGATAGATTCTGAATGGTGAGCATTTAAATAATGCAAGTCAGACAGGTTTTCTTGAAAGATAATTAATAAAATCAAAATTATTTCCAAAGTTTGAATGGAATGAGGTAGTTTGAACTGCATTAGAGTTTGGCAAAAAAAAAATAGAAACAAAAATATGATGTTTGTGGAATAAATTCAGTATTTTTTTGGGGCACAAAACGTGTATAGTAAGCTTTGACATGTACTACTTTAAAGAAACGGAAGACACTCCATTAGCAAAAATAATCCACTGTTTATGGTTTGTGTAAAAAAATTTTGTTGTCTAGGGTCAAAAATGCCACCAGAAGCGACAAAGATACCATAAAATGTGGAACTGAAATCAAACAGAACTTCTGTAAGATTAAGTGGGATTGGCTGTTATAAACATGGAATTTGTCAAATTTTGAATTAATAAATCAAAAGTAGGGCTGTAAGATTAATTCAAACAAATTCAAATTGCAATATGGCCTGTGGATTTTCTAAACACACAAAGAAACGAAATGAATCGGTGTTTTGTGTTCTGCATGAGCGCCACAGTTTCTTTTACTGTACGTACCGTCTCACTATATGAGGACATGAACACATGAATTTCATCTCCAGAGCTGCTCTGGAGAGAGAGTCGCTTCACGAGCATTTCACAGTTTCATTTGAGAAAAGCTATTGTCATATACACACAGACTCAAAGGTTTTCACGGCAACCTTCCAAAATAAAAGTTTGGTTTAACTTAAAAAAATTATGACAGAATTAAAGCCAATACAATAAAGAGAGCATCTGCAAGAAATCTAACACTTAATCAATAGGGTAATTGTTCCCAAACTGGGGAACCAGAATTTGGGAAAAAAAAATATAATGGAATTTGTGAAAAATAAAACAGATTTTATAGGGCCCTATTATTTTTAAAATTGTAATAAATTATGAAAGTTTTATGAATTGAATTAATTAGGCACGCATTTTGATGATTACAATTAAGATAACTCAAATGCAAAATGCACAATTTGAAAGATTCCATAGGGGTCTAGATATTTAAAAGTATAAAGTCAATATTCTCCTCTTTACCTATCTTTTTATGGGTTTAGAAACTAGTAACATTTCATTAATTGAAGGCAGTCCAAGTATTTGATGGGCGATACACTGATTTGTAAATATTAAATGTGACCCTGGAGCACAAAACCAGTCACAAGGGTAAATTTTTCGAAATTGAGATTTATACATAATATGAAAGCTGAATAAATAAGCTTTTCATTGATGTATGATTTGTTAGGATAGGATAATTATTTGAATGCGAACAACTCTAAATATTGAGAAAATCGCCTTTAAAGTTGTCCAAATTAAGTTCTTAGCAATGCATATTACTAATCAAAAATTAAGTTTTGATATATTTACGGTAGGAAATTTACTAAATATCTTCATGGAACATGATCTTAAATATCCTAATGATTTTTGGCATAAAAAAAAAAATCAATAATTTTGATCCCATACAATGTTTTTTGGGCTATTGCTACAAATATACCCCAGCGACTTAAGACTGGTTTTGTGGTCCAGGGTCACAAATGTGCAAAAAGAGTCCCCAAAATCTATTTCAGGGGCAAACATCACTCCTTAATCAAAAAAGTGAAGTTTGTTGAACCATCCACTGATAGATTACTTGTTTTTATTTAGAAACATTGTAATGCAATAGTTTGAAAGGATTTGTTAAGGGTTTCCATAGGAAGGATGGGTAGAGGCGAGAGAGCAGGATGCTGTAATGTCAAGGTATAAGGTCTGAGGACCTATCGTTATCATATTAAACACACATTCAAATGGGCTTGTCAGTTGGGTTTTCTTTTGGATGTTATTACCTGTCAAAGGCTGAGAAAAACAAAGTCCGATGGAGGGATGACTAGAATGAGTGAGAGATGGATGGGTGGAGAGATGAATGGTTTCTGAGGAGTAAATTTCGTCCTGCCTGTCATCGTATGCAAACCATTTTATCCTTTCATTTCAAATATGCATGAATTATCACTGTAAATAGATGTATATGTTGTGAAATTTTATTGAACATTTAAGGATGCTAAATAAACAACATCAAACAAACAAAGCCGCCTCTGTAATTTTTTTTGGTTAACATATGCATAGTCTGACTGTATTGGAGGAAAACAGCTGAAATGGGCGAACCAACATAATGAATAAACAAGAGCTCAGAATAACAAGGGAAGACCTGATAAATGAGAATTACGAGTGGGAGAATGAGCTGGAAGGAAAGGGAGGAATGCCCTGGGGAAGAGAGTGAGGTGAAGATGGACAGGCAAACCCTCTCTTTACACCTTCTCTCTCTTTCTCTGTCGCTTCCTTTGCCCCCCCTTTACCCCTTTTTCACCCAGCCATAGCCCCGCCATCTGTCTTTCCCCTTCCCTTCGCCTCCGCGCCTGACATCTCTCAGCCTTTTTTAATCTCTTTTTGTTTGATGGAATTTAATGTGACTGTTTAAAAATTAGACATATCGTCTCAGTCTGCGTTTATTAGTAACGCTAAGCTATAGTAATGAAACTGAAATCACCCTTTAGAAAAATGACCTCGGTTTTATTACGGTAACACTAAATAATAATGGTATTTGGACAGAAATGTTCATGCTAATTCGTACTAAATAATCTGTTAGGGAACTGAGAGAATCTGCTTTTTTATTGACACTTCAGCTTAGTATTTTCTTAAGAAAAACTGTATTTTAATTTTTTTGTTCAAAGTCTTTTTATTAATATTTTACATAATATAACAACATTTTCAAAAGAAAAAGGATGAAAAAAAGATGTCTTGCTCCAACAGAGCCCCCCCCACTGCACCATTGTACCCTATTGTTATTTATAAACATATATATATACACATAGATATATAAAGCGTTCAGGCAATATAGTGTATACAAGTATATGTACAATTGAGACAGATAGATTGTGTAAAAAGCTAAAAGAAAAAATGACATCAAAATTAAGCAGAAAATATTAAATTTGGATTCATTTGCTCTATGTATGTCAGCACTGGCTGCCAAATAGAGAAAAAAGCAGCCTTTAATGGAGTATCAAATCTTCTCTAATGCAAGGTGGTACATAAGATCCCTAATCCATTGACTAAAAGTAGGTGGAGATTTGTCCTTCCACTTACGCAATATAAAACGTCTGGCTATTAAAGTTGAAAAATAAATCATGTTTTTTGTATTATTATCTAAACAAAGTTCTGTAATTAAACCAAATATTGCAAGAATAGGGAAGGATCAATAGATAAATACAGGACTTCTGAAAGAAAATGTAATATTAATTGCCAAAAATTAACAAGCTTAGAACATGACCAAAACATGTGCGTATGATTAGCTATCTCAACTCTACACCTGTCACACAAAGAATTTATATTTGGTGAAAAATTTGCTAGTTTTGCTTTTGTCCAGTGTAGGCGGTGAACCACTTTAAACTGAATAATTGTATGTCGTAGACAAAATTGAAGTTGAATGAATCTTATTTATAATATCCTGCCATGTTTCCTCTGGGAAAAGCAAATCAAGTTCACTTTCCCATTGTTGCTTTGATTTTGTTAAGGATGTTAAATTTTGTGAAGAAATCAGAGAATATATCAAACCTATATTATTTTTGGAGAGTGGGTTGATTTTTAGAATTGTATCAAGTAGTAAACTGTATTTTTATTGAAACTATTTAAACATTTTATAATATTTGAATGTTCTGAGTTTAACACACAATAATACATAATTCAAATAAAGAAATAAAAGTAGGTGTTGACAATTATGCGTTTACTGTATAAGTTTGAGGGGCAAACTTGTTTCTCATTAGACATTTATTGTAAGTGGGTTTTGTCAATATTTTTTGTTGCATTGTTTACAGTTTCAAGAATTAGTTGTCATGATGTATTTAACTAGGAACATTCCATTAACCATCCTTTTTATTTATTTATTTAATATATCTGTGGCTATTATGATCTTACTACAAATAAACTGTGGCGACTATTCATGAATTATTGTTTTATGATCACTTGGTTCATTTTCTCAAATAATTAGTTCTCTGCTTTCTAACTTTATAGGAAATAAAAACTAAAGGTAAATGTGTCTTTCTTTTATGCTTCCTGTTTACCAACAGGGGATTTAGGTTTTTGTTGAAGTATTCATTGATGCACCGTTTGGGGAAACGCCACATTTGTAGTGTTTGTTTCAATGCAACGGTTATTTTTACGCGTGCTGCCTGCTGTCAATCTGGTGGAACTGAACCCCACCCGAACTCATATTTTATTCCAGGTTGTCCGAGCTGAACAGTGCAGGCCTCCCAGACCCCCCCGTGGATTTTTCTCGGATCTCTTATGGGAAGAGTAGAAATAATTCCTATTGTCTTTCATTATAATTCAAGACTGAGAGATATCGTTTTTTAATAATGCCAGCTTTATGTTTCCTAATCTAATTTGTGAGGTTATATTTAATGCGTATGTGTGTGTGTGTCTTCTGTTCCCACCTGTTTTATATCCATCCTATATTGTTACCACTTTTCCTAAAGTCCAATGATGAGCCACGGGCAGAAAAGAAAAAAAAAACAAATTAGAATCTTAAAGCGCTATTATTTAATTACCCCAATGGCTATGGATTTGGTCTGTGTTTGTGTGACTGAAGAGGGCGATAGAAAGGGCAGGATTATTCTGCTTTTTCAATTTACAGAAGCCCCACTGCCCGCACACACCCCCTAACACCCCAGACCCATAACATACACACACATACACACACTTCATCAGCCCCTCCCAACTGCTGGAAGATAAAACAGCATTATGGTAAATTCCACTTAATGACAAATTTTTAATTTGCTGAACACTGCTGTCTCTCGCATCCCTTGTGTGTGTGTCTGTGTGTGCGCGTTCACGTTTTAGTGAGTGAGTGAATTAAAGGGAGGCCTAATTACAGTGTGGGTTGGATGGGAGGAAGAAAAGCCCTCCTCTCCTCCTATCACGGCGATAAGGGAAAGGGAATGTAGCCGATTAATGATGGTGTTTATCTCTTTTCATATAATAACAATCATGAAAAGTCGATCTGCCCCTCAGCCTGATAGAAAAACACTCCCAGAGGAGAATTTTCATCAGAATGAAATTGAAGTCGCAAGCTACTGGTTTTATTAAGTATTTCATTTTTCCTTCTCGTATGTTTGTGCGTACATGGACGCAGAAGGAAAGCGGAATGTTTGGAATATTAAGTCTGCTTGTTGTGTGATGGGGATGTTTCCAGGGTCATTTCAATTTAAAATGATTTTTTTTAAAACACAGCAATCTGTGGAGATTCTTCGGGCCGAGTCTGAGTATTCATTTTTCTTTTAGATATAGGATACGTTCATATAGAAGATACAGTAGGAGATACACCAATATTTTAACACTGCTGTGATTCTGATCTGATTTAAGAGCCCCTTTTACTACACTTTTTCAAATAGCAAACCATATGTGCCAGCAAAATGCACAATTTACGTACAGTTTTGTTTTGAAATGCATGTTTTGGAATAAATATCGAACTGACATTGTGACACACTGGTGACTAATATATATTCAAAGTCTTCTGATACTGAGAGCCTTGTGTTTGGAATAGACAAAAACAAACCGAAATTTTTTCTTCACAGGAAATGTTGTGCTTCAAACATGAATGTAATTTGAGATCTATAATATGAACTATATCTAATATTCATTTATGAGCCCCTTTAACCACACTTTTACAAACGTTACACTATATGCACCAGCAAAAGCAGTACACTGTAAAATTACAGACAATTTACATTTGAAATGCCAGTTTTGAAATATACGTGTTGACAGATTGGTGGCTAGTGATGGTGTTTCTGTATCTTGCATATATTCAGTAACGGGCGAATATATATCCCATGCTAGCTCCAAAGCTGCTGCGGTGACAAATCAAGTCACAAATCAATAGTATTTAGCATATATAAGCATATGCATGGTGTCTTAGTGCTGTTATCATTTGTATGGCAGGACAAGCTGTGGACATATTTCTCTGGTGGGCTCTTGAAGCAGGTCTGTCACGGACTAGCGCTGTGACAAGTGACTGATCGAGACTGAGATGTGCATGTGCACACAAACTGTTTCTATCGATGCACATGCAGCCTGACTGCCAGTACGTTCCTTAAACCAAATATACATTATTTGCATCATAATTTGTTGTTAAATTCTTTTTTTCCTCCTGTTTTATCACTTTCTTACATTACAGGATTCGGATAACTTACTGTAATGACTTTTGAAAATGGATGTTAGTTATGAATGAGTTGTGAATGTTTACAGTGCATAACAAATCTGTGCATTATGTGTTTTGTATTTACTTTTTAACTTCATGTTATTATAAAACCCTTGTGACTTTATTTCATGGAACACAAACTAGACCATTCTTGACCATGCAACCAAAAGCGTGCAGGGCTATCAAGCTCCTAAAACTGACACAAAATCAACACAAAACTAGTCCAGAAGACTTAAAAATAACAATTATTTGTCAAGTATTTTATTGTAATTATTTCATTAAAATAAATGTACACAATATATTTTGAGTCTTCTGAAGCTGATGACAGTGTTAGGAATAGACCAGAGCAGACTGAAAGTTTTTATTCACAGAAAATATTTGAGTTGGAATTTGAGAGCTACATTGTGGAAGTTTTGGAAATAAAAAAATTGATTTGTTTTTAGTCCCTTTTTGAGCTTGGCAGGCACCTTGGTCACTGTTCTGAAAAGAGCAGCATCAACATTCTTCAGAATTTCTTCTTTTGTGTTCCACGGAGGGAGGAAAGTCATACAAGTTTGGAATGACATGAGGGTAAATAATGGCAGAATTTAATTTTGGTGAACTCCTGGATGGACTGTCTGTATCTTTTTTATGGTTGAAGGCTTTGTTTTTGTTTTTTCATTAACTTGACATCAGATTACCAAGTACAAAGAGTCATGTTGAGTGTGTGCATGTGCTTTTCTCAATCCCATGTGACTCTCTTCCCTTATCTCCTGTCACTTACCCATCTGCCACTCTGATTGGAGCGTATGGTTGCCGTGTGGTTGCCATGCTGTTGCCATACCGTGCCCCGCTGGGCAGTAATTGGGCCCCCTCTGGGTTGCAAGAGGCAACGGTACATTGACAGACAGGTTTGGCCACCTGCCCCACCTCCCCCTTTAAACTGGGAGTCAGGAATGCCAGGAGTGTGGCAGCACGTACCATGTGCCATGCCGAATCTTGGGTAGGGGGCACCGCTTTGGCCACATGCCCCACTATCGTGTTGTACCTGCAGAGTGGGTGTAATATGAACTGATTGTCAGAGTGTATGGCAGACTTGGGGGTATGCTTACTGTACATCTTCATTGACAATCGGTTACCTGGCTGTCCAAATGAGGACTTTTTTCATGTTCTATTCTCCATTTTCATATAAAGCCAAATATAATTTCTACCAGCTAACTCAAACCTTTAAAAGTGTTTTTTTTTTTACAATAAATGTAAAAAATTAGTTGATTTACCAAATTTTGACCCCAAATTATACAGTTCTTCTTCAAATCTGCAAGATCTTTATTTTATTTTTTAAAAGAGGGATCATAAAATGATCATGAATACTGTACTTACTTATTACATACTTATACTTGCATACTCCAGGTCATCATTTGTGAATAATGATTTAAATGTTGGCATTTTTGTCACATTGCAATATAGTGCACAAGCCATATGGACTACTTTTATTTTCATACACTCAAAATAAAGGTTCCAAGGTTTTTGAAGCAATGCCATAAATTAACTATTTTGGGTTCCCCAAAGAACCTTTCAGTGAACATTGATTTTCTTAGTGAGAAGAACAATTTAATTATCTTTCACTAAAATTATCACTTTAAAAGCCCATGTGAATCTAAAGGATCTTCGTGGAACCATAGATGCCAATAAAGAACTTTTATATTTAAGAGTGTAGTTTTTCACAGATTTTTTTTTTGACAGCCTTTGGTCACTGTGAATGGTTCTTCTTTAACAACAGTTGTGTAATGATTATTTAGTAAATTCTGCTTTTATGTTTCTCTCGTAAAATTGAGGCACACAAGTTTGAAATGACATGAGGGTGAATAACTAATTACAGAATTCAGATTTGGATGAACTTTCCCTTTAAAAACCATATCATGGCAGTAACGGAAACTACAGTGAAACAGTTTGTGTGTGTGTGTGTTCCAAAGGTGGTTTTTGGTGCTAGAGTTGTGTGTATGTGTCCAATAGAGATATCAGTGTAATCCATGTTGCAAGGCTCCACAGCAGTGCTGCAAACGTGAAGACTGAGCATGAAATGAAATGAAATGTGCCACTGTAATCCATAATCGACCTGTACATGATGTATTGACCGAGAGGGAGATCTCTCTCTCTATCTCTCTCATTTCATCTCTGTCTCAACATGTTTGTCTCTTTCTGCTTGATTTCATGTCCTGGTCTTCTCTTCCAACATGTTCTGTTTGTGGTCCAACCGGATGCTTGAATTTAATCGAGTGTGAAATGCTAGCGAGTATGTTTGTAAGTATGCGTATCTCCAGTCTCTTGTAGTGAGGTACCCTTGTGTGTGTGTTTTGTCTTTGAAGTGTGGCGTTGTTACACACTGTTTGGTTTTCACACTCACATTCACCACTGCTCACCTAACTCACTGTGGTCTGTTCACGGACCATGATGCATTTCACTACACCGCTCATTTGAATTCTGCCTTCCGTCTCCTCCATCAAGAAGAGTTTAATTGCCCGTGTGGATGTAAATCTGGCATTTCTGATACAAAGACTGATTCAAAGTTTTAAGAATATAGAAGGGCATGAAGGAACAGAGAGGACGGAGTTGTGGCTTAGCAGATGGTGCCATGGTGCTCGTGTGGGAAATACGTGTTTGAATCTAACTCGCAACATTTCTTATTCCCATTCCATCCATTAATTTCCTGTTTTCTCTCTACTATCATTTCCATAAAAATGGCAAAAAGGCCATAAAAATAATGAAGAGGGTGAAAGGGCTGAACAGAAAGTATGAGAGCGGTTTGGAGGGATGGATTCTGACAGGAAATGAGAATGAGCGAGGAGATTATTTAGCTGATGAAGGAAGTGGAGGAACAGGAGAATGGAGGCCAGGAGGAGAGAAAGACATGCCTTTTTGGTCAAGCAGGCACGAACGCTGTGTGTATGTGTGTGTGTTTGATCACTGTTTGATTGGATTAAGGTCTGGTCCAGGCTGGGTGAATAGGGACGTAATGCATTTGCTCTGTGGTCCATGTCAAGTATTTGTCAGGGGATCTGTGAGGGCTGCTGACCCCCCATGTCTGCCCTTCTGTGGGGCATTTACCCTTCTCTGTATCGCTAGTCTCGCATATCCAGACCTTTGACTAAATGGCCAAGAGTCTGGTCCACATTGCAGCTTATTCTGGCCAGGGAACGCCCACTTAGACAGGAAGAGAAAGCAACAAGACATAGTTCGTTTTGCATGCCATTTGGAGGCGGGTTTATCCAAAATACATTAAACCAGAGTGGCCAAAAAATGTATTAAAATAACACAGTGGTAGTTTCTATGATGGTTTATATGGAAATCACTGGATATAAAGTGGCGCATTCAGATATACTTGTGAGCATTACTAAGTGCCTCAAGCAATCTCTGAATATCATTTAAATATTTGATGGCACTAACTTTCAAACCTTTGTGAATCAAGTGATTAGTTGTTCCTCAAAAGCACCTGAGCCAGTCATGTACACGCATTGCATTGCATCTTACTGTTTATTCACCAGTGCCGTTTTGTGTAGAAGTTTATTTACAACCATGTTTTTTTTATTTCAAAGGAATATCTATTCCCTATGTACAACTTGAAAAATCAGTTGGACAATACAATGCTAAACAAGGAAATTTTTTGTTCTGATTTTTGGCCCAACTTTTTGACTGGTTCTACCTCAAAAATGTGAGTTTTTTTTGTATCCATTTATTTATTTATTTATATTAAATATTAGATTGTATTTAATAGTTCTAAATTATAGTTAAAGTGCCCCTATTATGCTATTTAAAAGGTTCATAATTTGGTTTTGGGAACAACAGGTTTACATGTAAAGGTAAAAAAAAAACACACTTTCCTTTTCTTATAATATGCATTTAAATTTACTTTATCACTCAATGACTCTCAAACGATTTATTCAAAGATTCATCTTTCCAAACCCCTCCTTTACCTGAGGTTACTCTGCTCTGATTGGTCTGATGACCCAGTCTGTCGGAAACGGAACGTAGTGAAGACCCAAACAATAATGGTATATGCATTAGCCGAACACAGACATAGTGTACTGATAAAGCACTGCAGTTTGTAAACCAACATATTACTCCATCCTTTATCATGACTCCAGGCAATAAGAAAGACAGACATTCTATATTAATCAACACATTTCTAGACAATAGTGGGCCGACAGCTGATTAGCAGAACTATAACGTGAGTTAGCCGGTGACCAACAGCTGCATTGAGTGTATACACAACACAACACAACACATATTTTGCATGCTCGACAGAACATTACAGCAACAATTTTTTGCAGACTGTTTACATTCATATACAGCTATCACAAACTGCATGAAAGGTAATTTGCAAAAATTCACAATAGGGACACTTTAGTAGCTCTAAATCTCTAAAAGTACCTCTAAACGATGTGAATGAATACATAAAGCAAAAATGTATTGCATACTTTCTAAAATATTACTGAGCTGTTTTTAATACTTGAACTTTGATACAACTGTTATTTTTAGAAATTTGATAAAACCTCATTTGCACTACCTTTCAAAACTTTGGGATCATAATGTTTTTGAAAGAAGTCTCTTATGCTCACCAAGGCTGTCAGTCTTTGCATAATCCTGCAGAAATAATTTTAATATGCTGATTTGGTGCACTTTTTTATTCATTCAAGATTCTTAGATGAATAAAAAGTTCAAAAGAACAGATTTTTCTTTTGCTGTTCGTTTTGATCAATTTAATGCATCCTTGCTGAATAAGAGTATTTCTTTCATAAAAACAACTTTTGAATAGCAATAATATGTTAGCCAAATATGTCAAATGAGGGTTCAGTGAGTTATCCCAAAATATTTACATTGACCCTTGGTCATCGGGCTATCTATATTGTTGAGTCCTGCAATAAGAACCAAAAATGGGACTTAACATGAGCAACTTCTCCTGTCCCTCTCTCCCTCTCTTAAACGTACACCCTCACACACAAAGGTACACGGGGTCACACACACTCGGGCTCCATTGTTATGTATGGCTGTGTTAATCTGACTGCTGGCCTCTCTTCCGCTCTCTTTGTCCCCTCCGCCAGCCCAGTGGCAGAAGTCAACAGCACCGCACAAAGGGCCCGCAAAACTGGTTAACGGCGGGGCCTGCTTGAGGCTTTGATCAGCTTTTTTAGGGTTCAGTCCCATGTTTCCCCTCCCGGTGCTGTAGAGTCTGCTAGAGGTGGCTGAATGGTTACACTTGAGGGAGGTTGTTAAGGGAGACGAGTACAGAGAGAGGTGCTCAGGATGGATGCGTGTGTGACTGGTTGGTATGGGATGTCATGTGCTGTCTATGCAAACAAACTAAAAATGAAAATGTCTTAATTTACTCACTCTTGTGTACTTCCAAAGCCATAATGCTTTTATTAATCTTAAAAACACAGTTGAAGATATATTTTTATTGAAACCTGAGAGATGCCTGCCCCTCAATTGAAAGTCCATAGCCCCAAAACTTTCATGATTCAAGAAGACCATATGATTTGACTGGTTTAATTAGAGTCTGAAGAGACAAATGCTTTGTATGATAAACAGTTTTAATTTAGGCTTTTATTCACATATAAACAATGATTAATGCACCCATGGAGCACTTCAAATATGGTAAACATAAGTTCAAACCTGCTTGCTAGACACTGTTCATATCGATTACATTTGCAACGCCTTTATAAACTTTTTTGGAGCATGAAAGTTTTGAGGGAATTTTGTGTTTTTTCGAAGATGCAACATGAGAACAACATGGTGGCGAGTAATTAATTACACAATTTTTATTTTTTGGTGAACTATCCCTTTAATGCACTTTCTGGATCAGTGCACAATGCACATTGTTCCAAAGAAAAGAACATGTATTTTATTACTGTTGTTCAGTATTGTATCAATATGTAATATTATTCTCTACCTCTAAAATCACTTAGCATTTCAGCTGAAGTCACCTAGGCTACATGAGCAGGAAAAAAATGATATGAATAGCCACATAGCCGTTTAGCATTTAACGCATTTTAAGCTACTGTTGTAGGTGATTTAGCCTCTCTAAAATTGGGTTGTTAATGCAGATTAATGCCACTTAATAGTAATATAACTGTGAATAACCAAGAAACTTGAAAAAGTAATTGATATACTTGTAAATGCTCTTGAGGGTGAACTTGATCTTCAGCGTCCGTATTTGGGTTTAGTGTTTTCACCATTGATTGCAATTCAACATCAAGATCTAGGTCTGCTATGCTATTGAAAGTCCCCTTTACATGATCCAGTCAGTTCCAATGAATCAATAACATCCTGCTCAACCTTTTCTTCCCTTGTTGAATATTCTGCTTCATTTGGAAATATGTCTCATTACAAATGCCTTGCTCAATCGTGGTAGCCTCAAATTCCTTCAATTCATGCAAAAACAGCAAGCTGTAAACAACAAAGCTGACTGAATTTTATGCCAATAGTCAGAAGTCTGGCTGAATGAGCCTACAAAATTGGTATTTAATGGATCAGTCTAAACAAGTCCATATAATTCCTAGAGAAAATTATCCGATAGTATTCTTATTAATGCCAAAGGGCCAGTTTTACTAAACCGGGCAAATTAGCGCGAGAGCACAATTCCAAAAGAGCGCCGATGGGCGTGGAAATTTCTGCAGGTAATTTACTAACAATGGGCAAATTAAAGAACACAGATGCAACATCTCATTTACATATCGACCAACTCAATATACCAAGTGCAGTGCAAATTAGCGTAGTCCCGAATAAACAATAAAGAAAGAAATAAGCCACAGTACGTTGAAAAGAACCGGAGGCCAAAAAATTTAGTGTTGCAACAGTTTTGATAAAGCTGTTATTGCGCGACTCCTAGATGAGGGTTCCAAGTCGTCTTTTATTTCCTGAAGCAAATTAAAAATAACATGGCTTGGCAAATGATATGTTCGGATAATGTGTTCTTTCCAAATAAATTAATGTGTGGAAAAATCCTCTCCCTTCTACCATGCACTCTCTGTTCTCTGCGGTGCCTCTCCTAGCAACAAATTTCATCCATTTCAAGCGCAAAATAGTTTAAGACATGCTTTTTTGGCCGTTAAATAATGGCGCAAATGCACATAATTTGACGAGCGCAAACGCTAGTAAATCTCGTTACATGATTCATTTGAATACTCTAGTCCCATAAATTGTGCATCTGAAAGGGAAACTTCTAGAAATGCATATTCAGTAAGGTCAGGCGCAAAAATAACTGTCCACGCATTTTCAGCGCTAATTCGTCACTGAGCGTCTTTAGTAAAACCTGACAGTACTATTTTAACGCCAAAAGATGATTTGCTAAGCTGTTAGTAAAACTGGCCCAAAGGCTCTTGATTGGCTGCTGCTTGACCCCATAGTAGTATGCAATTTCAAATATGCCATATTTGCTGGCTCATGGGTGGTCAGATCTGTTTTGGGCCAATCACTTTAACCAAAATGCCATGTGGCACTAGAATCAAAGGACGTGACTGACCGCATCAATTGGCTTTGGGGGGGTGGGGTTTAACCTACAACCTGACCAAGTTTTTAACCACTATGCCACACCATCCTAATTTCAATTATTTATTATGAACCATAATTCTTTGTTTCTGCATAAAGGTTTCTGCATAAATGTTTTTAATTGATATTATAAAAATTGTACTAATGTTCAAAAGTTTGGGGTCAAAAAGTTTTTTTTAAAATAAATTAATACTTTTAAATTCACCTGGGATGCAGTAAAGTCATTAACAGTCACAGTAAAGACATTTATAATGATAGAAGATTCTAAATTCTATCTTAAATAAAAGCGTCTTGTAACGTTCTATTTGTCAAAGAATTCTGAAAATGTATCACAGTTTCCAAACGATATTAAGCGGAACGTTTTCAAACATTGATTAATGACAACAGTGTAAGTAAGTTTATTTATAGAGCACCATTTAAAATTCAGGTTACACTGACCCAAAAGTGCGAACAAACCAATAATAAAATACAAGTAAATTCTACAATAAAAGTAAAAATTTAAAAAACACTAATTAAACGACATTGTAATATCGGCAATAACAACAGTTTCACATTCAATTAATAGCCCAGAAAGGAGAGAGAGTAAAAATGTGTCTTAAGTCTTGATTTGAAAATAGAAACAGAAGAAGCACTCCTAATGTTAGGTGGCAACTGATTCCACAAACGTGGAGCAGTGACTGCAAAGGCTCTGTCTCCTTTTAATTTAAGTTGTGACCGAGGGACATGTAATAGAGTTTTATTAGTGGATCTGAGAGACTTAGGCGTTGAATGCAAATAAATAAGATCAGAAATATATGATGGGGCTTGTCCATTAAGAGCTTTGAAAACATTAAGTAAAATCTTAAACTGAATTCTAAAAAAAGACAGGAAGCCAATGAAGGGATGCTAAAACTGGAGAAATATGTTTGCGTTTTTTGGTGCCGGTTAACAATCTAGCTGCTGCGTTCTGAACCATCTGCAGCCGGGCCAATGGAGATTGTGGAAGACCAACATATAATGAATTACAATAATCCAGGCGTGATGTGATAAAAGCATGAATTACTTTTTCCAGATCTTGAAGGGAAAGTGTTGATTTAAGCTTTGAGATGATCCTCAGCTGATAATAACTTTTTAACAACTGAGATAATTTGTTTTTCAAGACAAAGCTCAGAGTCAAAGATAACACCTAGATTTTTTACACGAGACTTAAAGGGTTCCATATGATGCGATTTCAAGTTTTCCTTTCTCTTTAAAGTGTTACAAACTCTTGGTGCATAAAGAAGATCCCTGAAGTTGCAAAGACTAAGTCTCAAACCCAAAGAGATATTCTATAAAAGTTAAGAGTCAACCACGCCAACCTAAAACAGCTCGTTCTAACACGCCCACACATATCTACCTCACTATGTGGAAATTTTTGCATAATGCCGCCCAAATGTTCACTCGAAGAAAGAAGGTGTGGTTTCAGTAACAGCAGTTAGTGTTGAAGCAGCATGTAAGGGAGACGCTGTGTGTTTCAGTGCGAAAACAAAAGCACTTTATTTGGCATTCCGAAATTAGATGCATTTAGGAATCTTTAAGATAACTTACCCAACAGAACAGCAATGTATTTTATGGACGACCGTTTCGTGAACATATGAGAGGAGGTAATTCTGACTTTGCTAGGACAATCAGGCGCTTTTGAGTCAGCTACTGTTTTGTTATTAGTGTAAGTATTTACTATTGACTGTTCAAATTCGGAGTTTTGCATCGTGTTGGCTTTGTGTGCGAGGGAGAGAGAGAGAGCAGCGCGCGGGAAAGAGAGAGAGAGAGCGAAGAGAGAGCGCAGAGACGCAGAGAGAGAGATCGAGAGAAAGAGATTTAGGCGCGCGCGCAAAGAGAGGGAAAGAGAAGAGAGCACGACGAGAGAGAGAGACAGGGTCATATCACATTGGAGTCAGCTGTCTTAACCGTGGCTTTTGTGCTGCAAACACATACCAGCTTCATTACTGTGTTTGTCACGCGACTCTGTTCCACTTTCGGGCTTGAACTGATGGTAAAACTAATGACATTATTTTTACTGTCTTGATATTTACTTTGAAAGTTGAAGCTGCGATTATGGTAAGGGGCGTTACATTTCCGACGAGTGCTTGCGCTGTTCGGCCAATCACAATGCACTGGGTCAGATGGCCAATCAGAGCAGACTGCGCTTGACAAAGGAGGGGACTTTGTTGAAAACTAAGCGTTTGAGAGAGGCGGGGGCATAGAGGACCTACAATAATGTACAGTATTGAAAAATAATGTGTTTTTTGAACAGTAAAGCATGTCAGTATCTGTTACACCAAATACACAAAATAATGATCTTTAAAAAAGCATCATATGACCCCTTTAACATATGGAGTGAGGTTTTCTAAGTTCCCAACAACAAAATTTCTTGTTTTAGAGGGACCAAAGAGAATCACCTCAGTTTTATCATTGTTGAGCTGCAGGAAGTTATTTGACATCCAGCTTTTTATATCCTCAAGACAGTCAATGAGAGGCTGCAGAGAATCTCAAGATTTTAATGGAAGATACAGCTGAGAATCATCTGCATAAAAATTAAATTTTATATTTCCTTATAATATTACCAAGTGGAAGCATATACAGATTAAAGAGTAATGGACCCAAAATGGACCCCTGAGAGACCCCATAGAGAAGAGAGGCAGATGATGAGATAAACTGGCCAACTGGTGTTAAGGTGTTCCTTAAACACCAAATCAGCATAAGAGAATGATTTTTGAAGGATAGTGTGACATGAAGCCTTAAAGTAAAGGCTGCTGAACATTGGGCTTAGCTGTACATGAGTATATTAAAATAGAAAAAGTATTTGAAAATATATCACAGTTTTTACTGTAATTTAATCACATACATGCAGCCTTGGTGAGCATAAGATTTAAAAAAAAAAAATTCAGAATGGTCCTTTATATTGACTATGGCAATCTTTGTGGCCTCATGTTCACTGCAGAACTGGCTAAATTAATTTTCCAAGGAGGATCCCATTAAGAAGTTTTAGTAGCAGTTTAGTTCAGGACTGTGATTCAGCTGTGAGAGGAAACACTCAGAGAGTCCCAGACAGTTTGTGTTTTGAGATACGCCTTCACATGGCCTGTTCCCTACACACAGAGTACTCTTAAAGTCAGAATAGTGTCTCAGTCTCTCTCTCTAATGGGAGCTTGTGTTCATGGTTAATTAGTTTCTCCTACACATCCGTTTTGTTCTCCATGGACCCAATGCTAGTGGCCGGGCGCACGCCAGCTTTCTTCTCTCTCAGACTATTAGTCAGCTGGAATTCATTAAAACACACACACTGATGAAGTTGCACCCTGCGCGCACACCTCTTATTTTTATTTTGTTGGTTCTATGTTAATTAGCATACCTATGAGACTAGCATCTGTCGCTATTCCACTATTCCCCCCTCCCTTGCTCTACTTTTCATCCTTCCATCTCTGTCTGGCTGTATGAAAAGCGCAAGGTTTTTTTGTGATTTTGAATATGGCTAACTCTCTAGTGCCCCCTCTGGTGGTGTTGTATATTTTGTGTGGATGCCAATTGGAAAAATACTATTTTATTATTTGGGATTTGATGTGAAAACTGGGTGGATATATGAAAATATTCCTAATATTCATATGAGAAGTACATTATAGTATCTTTGGTGTGTGTGTGTGTGTGTGTGTCATTGTGAATTGGCCTGGCAGGATTACCATAGTGAGGTCCTCCTTTCTCTGGCTTTGTGTGATTGCTGGACCGTGACTCACGAGGCATTTCCCCCACGTAGAGACACGGAGGTGTGTGTGTGTGTGTATGTGTATCTGTGAGAGAGAGAAAGAGAGAAGGGGGGCATCAGGATTAAAGGAAATGTTTCCTGTTTATTGTACTGGGGGTCCTCGGGGATGCTTGGGGGCATTGTTGCGATGTGTTGGGTGTGTAGATTTAAAAAAGCAAACACATTAATGAATGAGCGTATATGGTTTGTTTTCATAATTATTGTAATTATTTTGCCTGTAAGTGTGGATATCTGTAATTGTGTGCATGTGTTTTTTGCCTGTGAAAATATGACTTCAAATTGTGTTTCATGAATCAGTATCATTTTTCAGTGCAAGTAGAATGTGACACACTAATCTAGCATCAGTAATTGTTGGTATCATGCTGATTTTGATGACCCTGGTCAGCTCTGGTCTGTTCCCTGCAAGATGTTTTGTGTATTTTCATTACTTTGGACTCGGTGGAGTTTTTGTTAGTGTTCTGTATGTATGTATGTGTGTGTGTGTGTGTGTGGTGTATTTTAATTCAGTGTGTGATGTGCAGCTGTGTATTGCTGTAGTAACTGTCTCTCTGTCTCTTGAGAATGAGCTAAAAAAAAAGGTCAAATTAGGGGAGCGGGCCTCTTGTTTCATCTACACACACACACATAATCACACACAATCTCTTATTGAAGTTTTATCTAATTTCATGTTGATGGTTTCAGTTTGTTTTTCTCATGTACTGATCTTTTTTTGTAGAACATGCAAATGATGAAGAGAATAAACAGATCTGGGCTGTATCAGAAAAGGATAAAGGGGTAATGTTGCATTTTTTTTGTCAAATCTGAAATGAATGAAAGAAAATACTGGAATTTTATAACATACTTTTTATTAAACAGAAAATAATTGTTATTTTTATGGATCGTCTTTCATAGGAGGTGATTTTTGTCTCTCTCTGTGTGTGTGTGTGTGTGTGTGTGTGTAGGGTCAGATCTCTAATAAAGGGTTTGGCCCGAGGCGTGTTTCAAACCGTTACTACAATGAAAAATCCATCACGTGTCACAACTGCAAAAAGTCCGGCCATCTCTCCAGAAACTGCCCCGCACCAAAGGTACATCATTATCCACCCATCACTATGTCTACGCTATAGTCACCTGCCCCACAGCAAAGATCAAAATCCCCTTATTTCCACTCAATGAACTGCTGACACCTATAGTACGCATTAGCCCAGAAAAACGGTCAACTATACAATTTAGCCACTTTAACAAAATGCTGCTATTGACTGATCAAAACTTAATTTTAGACAATTGGATTGAAATAAAAATGGTTAACAATGCATTTTGGATCAAACTTTTTGTGTAAGATAAGTGTTGAAAGGTTGCATATATAATTTTAATTCACTGGATTGTTATAATTATCAGTTACTTAATGGTTATTTGTAGTCTACCATTCAAAATTTTGGGGTCAATAACATTTAAAGAAAGAAATTAATACTTTTATTCAGCACGGATACATTGAAGTATAATATCTTTAAGAATATCATGGTATGTGCTGTTACCATACTATTGTCTACCTCCTTAATACAAAACAAAAATGCTATAAAAATTGAGCATGGTCCTTTAGGCTAAAAGGTTAAATTACCCTGGTATAAACTATAACAAGTTGTAAGTTTGTGAAGTGGTCTTTCAGATTTGAGGATTATTTTGTTCTTTGTTCTTTTGATACTCCTATTTTATTTAATCTGTTTTGAACATTGTTATATTATATATTATAAGTAGAAACTGGGATATTTAGTGTAGTTATTTTTTACTTCTATTATTATTATAATTACAAATCTTTGATATTCACCATGATACAATACACTTTATAATTCTTTAAAAAAAAGAAATCTAACCTAAAAATAACATTTTCTTCTCTTAATGCTGTAAGACAATGTCATTTTTTATAGTGTCATAGTTGTCCTTATTGTGACTTGGAGTGTGTGTGTGTGTGTGTTTATGAGCAGAAGGTGTCATGCTGCTCATTATGTGGGCTTCAGGGACACTTTCTGAGGATCTGTCCGAACCGTTACTGTTCTAACTGCTCACTGCCCGGCCACACCAATGACAACTGTCTGGAGAGAGCTTACTGGCACAAACGCTGCCACCGCTGTGACATGACCGGACATTTCTTTGACGTGAGTAGTGCTGTGTGTGTGTTGGTGTTGTGTGGACCATGGAGCTGAGATGTGTCTCTGTGTGTGTGTTGGGTTTGGAGTGTATTGTGTGTTGTGTGTCTATCTCCTGGGCCATTCTTTCTCTCATTAAGACAGACGCTTCACAGGCTGTGAGTGGGACACACGCTCCACTCGTCACCCCCAACAACAACCCCACCGAGAGAGACAGAAATGGGGGAGGAAGAGAAACAAGTCAAAATGTTACTTTCAGAAACTGCAGGAGAGATGAAAAAAGAAAGATATATCTTGTTAAAACAAAGGTCGGAAAATTTTTTTATAATTAGAGATAAGTCAGGATCAATTAGTGCAGTAAACTATTTTTTTCTTTGACCCCTGGTCTTGCATTGTTTTTTTTTCCCAGCATCTCACGCGATGAGCGTTGATTTTTTTTTTTATGATAAGATTCAGTAAAATATAGTATCCCTGCGTTCTGTTCAATGGTGTTTTTGAACACAAGAACACATTCCCTCACCGTAAAAGCTAGTTGAGTTTGTTCATCTTTTGTTGTCTTGTGATTTGGAAGCGGTTTTAATATAATTTTGGCATAGTTTTAATTGAAACGAAATTGGCCCCATTCATGCATAACATGACAAACAAACACATTTAGGTTTTGGGCGCAGTTAAACAGTGCTGCTTCAAGATATTCTGCTGCATTCTATTAGTCAAAGTAAGAAGTTTTTCTGATTATCTAGGCTCAGTAAGTTCTCACATCACATGATAACAATCACAGTGGCCATCATCCCTCTAATATCTCTAATCGATTATGAATCTAGAATAAGAAGTAAATATAGAATGCAGACCCTAGTTGATCTTACTGGTTAGCTGAAGCAACAATTCTTCAGCCGCCAGCACATGACTTTTAATTATGCTTATAATCTATAATTACAGCAGTCTCAAAAACTGCTATGTGGCGTTCGTTAATGAACTCTGAGAGTTAACAAATATCAGTCCATTTACTTTACGGTTTCTGGCTCACTGTAACATACTTCTTCATAATGAATGACCTCAGTTCTTCATATTTACATATTTGTTACATGTTTAGGGTATGAAAATGCATGAATTTAGTCTGAACAGATATTCAAAAATGTTTGGCGTTTTTGTAACACTAATCACCCTGAGAACATTCCTTGTAAACACTATTTGTGTTTAATTTGCCTCAAAGCTCATTTGGATGTGAAAATGTGAACTTGCTTCAAATTGGCTTCAATATTTGTCTGATGTTCCTTAGTGTTCAAAAGACCTTTATTTCCCCACAATCAAAGCACCTCCTATATTTGGGTTTATAAAAATGTAGTCATTTTGTCAAAGCTCCAATGGTTTTAGACAACCAATAGGCAGTAAACTGTCCTTAGAAAAAGAACAACACCGTAAGGGCAGTCACTTGAATTAATAATAATAATAAAACAAGTCTGGAGGTTCAAATCAACAGCTTTGGTATTTGGCAGTATGGAAATGTTTTTAATAGCTTCACTGCTGTATCATCTTGTCACAGCGAGTGAGGGAAAGGAAAGCAGATTCTTAGCGATTTTGAATGTTTCCTTCAATACACTCAGCAGGGTAAACCCTACAGGGGGTGCTGAAGCCTCTGCCTGGCTCTCAGGTGGGGTTAAATGAAAAGCTAACTGTATAAATGAGTCCAGCTGCTGTGCCCCCAGCACTTTCAATTTTCAGAGAGATGTAGGAAGCTCACAGCACCCTCGCTCCGTGTCTGTTGAGGCGGCTTGAGCTGTCAACACTGCACCTCTTTTTTATCCTACTATTGTCCTTTCCTTTTCAGTTCATTTATTTATTTTCCCTGTTCCATTTCCTTTGTCCTTTTTCCTCTCCTCTTCTCTTCTCTTCTCTTCTCTTCTCTTCTCTTCTCTTCTCTTCTCTTCTTTCATTCTCTTCTCTTATTTAATCTCCACTTCTTCTCATCTCGTCTCTCATCTTCTTTTATTTTGTGCATCTGCCTTATCAATTTCATATTATATTTACAAATTTACTTTCATAAACTGGTTTACTTTGATAAATAGAGTTTATGTGAAGTTTTTCCAATTAGGCCCTAAAATGTTTCACTTTTTGCTTCTGCAGTACATTTAATCAAAGATAAAAGAAACAAAGCTTGGAAGTGTATAGTAGATCAATAACGAAAAGAAACAATGCTAAAAAAGAAAAGGGGAATGTCTCGAATTCATGTCCTAATGGATGTCTGAAGCACTCCTAAGATTTAAGAAAATTACCATAAACCTTTGTGTGGTTATTTTTTCTTGTGTTTTTGAACTGCCAGACTTTCATTTCATGTAAATATTGGGTTTTCTCATTGTCTTTTTTTTCTGTTCTCAACAGGCTTGCCCAGAAATCTGGAGACAGTATCACATTACGGTAAGCTTTCATGTGCTTCTGTGTTTCTCATATAAAATGTGAGGACAAGTTTTGTGTGAATTCATAGAGAGTCTGCCTGAGGGAATTCCAGGTGACCTTATGTGTTAAACATCTCAAATAATAGAGTGAAGCCAACACTCATTTGTGTGTAATAAAACCTCACATGTATAAACACACAGATTCATCATGAGCACTATTAGTCATTATTGTGGCTTCCTTGCGTCCTGCTGGTTTTGCCTTTGTGTGGACATGTATGAATGGTGGACTCCTGACGGTGTGTCTGAGCAGAGGAGAAATCAGCTTTCATTCACCACAAAGGGTTGCTTTAAAAACTAGATTTGTGTTGAAGTGTATAAAGTCACTTGATACAATGAATTTAAAAATGTCTCCGAGATATTTGTGATTCTTTAAATAGACAACATTTGTTTACATGAGTTCTGTTGGGTCGCTGTGTGCTTTACTCAGTATTTGCATCTGTGTGTATGTGTTTTGTCACAGAACAATCTGAAAGTGGTTAATTGGCAAACTCACTGAGCATTTTCTCCCCAAAGATCCACCAGGGTGAGAAGGCATGTTGACAGTCACACACAGCTAAACGTCAAGGGGCACGCTGGAACATCTGCACACACACACACACACACACATCCGCTCAGACTCCTGGAATATAGACCTCAGCCTAAGAGAAAAGAGCAGGTTGTTTGTCAATTAAAAGACGTGATAAAGCATGAAATGGGCTGCCAGCATCGCGCTGTGCCGAGCAGTCACTCGACCCGTCACACACACACACAGTCTAATTAGCTAGGCTTCCTAATGAAAAGGCCAGATCGTTAGCGCTAGCCTGGTGCGCGGGGTGGCAGACTGGAGACAGAGAAAAAAGAAAGGTGGAATGAAAAGAAAATGTAGCCTCTAGGGCTGTTAATGAGCTGCGTTGGAGGGTTAAAAGTCTTTAAAAAAATCTTTCTCACTTTCACTGTTTCTGAGCTTTTTGATTTCTTCCCTCAGTGTTGAATAAAAATAGTGTTTCCTGAGTTTGTACCAATTAAGTTCATGGCACAAAGAAGGAAACGGATATTATTATTATCCCTCTTTGAAAAGCGTGTCATGGTATCTGTTGTTTCTGCCAAAATACCATAGTTATTACAGTTATTGTTTGTACAGTAAAACTGTGGTAAATTGATGCCATTGTTTCTGGTGGGTCACCGTTTTATTCTTATTAAGGTTGTGGACTGCAAGGAAAAAGTGAAAAATAAGTATATAAATACAATTTAGAAAAAATGTAATCACTAAAATAAAGTATAATAAAAAAAATAATAATTCCTTACGAGTAAACGAAAATGGTTCTAATTTCGTTTTACAGGCTCGGATATTAGCTTCTGCTGCTATTGTTTACTATAATTGTTTAGAATAATATAATATAATATCAATTTTCATATCCATGTGGAGAATTTTCTGTGTTGACAGACTTATGCTTGGTAATATTAATGCATGTCTGAAATATATTTAATGTATTTTGACATTTTAATTTTTGTAAGATAAAATAATTGGTAACATAATTAAATGTTACATGTACTTAATATAGTAAAAATAATAAAGTATACATAAGACCCGCAACTACCCTTAATTCTAACAATAACCTTATAGTATAGTAAGTGCATGCAGTTAATTATTTAAAAAATAATTATTATTTGTGTAATATTATACCGTAAGAACTTCACCTTAAAATAAAGTGCAACCCAGTTTTGATACTGTGTTGGTACAATTTTGGTGCATGTGATGTCCAATTTAAAGTCTTGATTGTAAATAAAAAACAAGATGAGATGCACTGAATGAAAGAAAGAAAGAAAAAAGCAGAAAGAATGCAGGGTGATTTACACAGTTTGAAAGAGATCCAGTATTAAATATTTTACAGTAGTGTAATTAAAATCATTGTTAGAATACGTGGTAATATTTATGCACCCCCAAAATAAGAGGTATATATAGTAAAGACCTTGCGTTCAAGTGAATGCTGTCCGGCGCCCTGTGCTCCGGGGCAGAATGTGGATTTCCTGAGTAGGAGGATTTATAATGGCTGTAAAATAGAGTGTGATGGTTTTCCGGCGGGCGCCACTGGTTTTGCTGGCTGAGGGGGGGGGGTCCATTGCTGTGCATTTACTTTCATCCTCTGGGTCGGCCTGGTTCTGTTGTGTGTGTAGGTATTAATGGTGTCACCTCAAACAGACGGTCTTTAAGGCCACCATTTAACTATCCTAGAAGAGTCTAGAGGGCTCAAAGTTAAATCAGTACAGAGACCCCTGTGTGTGAGTGTGTGTGTGTTGTGCTTTGGGAGCTGTGGCCTGTCGCCCTATGCTAGGCCCAGTCAGGTGTGAAAAGGCATTCTGTCAGACTAGTCCCTTTCTACTGGGTCTGTTTATACTGTGTGTGTGTGTGTTGTTGTGTGATGGTGTGTGTGTGTCTCTGTGTGTGGGGTGGGGCGTGGGGGGTGGCCCTGACCTGTCTTCATCACAAAACCACTCAACTCTACTAAGTTTGCCACAAAACCCAAAGGAGACAGACAGAAAGAAGTGCGAGTGTTCACAGAAGCTATGCAAAGAGTGAAAGTTTTACAAAGCAAATGTGGTGTCTGGGCCAAATTTTCTGTTTGGTGCAATTATGCTGTTCTTTGGTTCAGTTTTCATTTAACAAACTGTAAATGAAAGTCTGTAAGGACTTAACTTACTCAACAAGGTAAATCAAATATTATCTTTAAAATACAGTTTTAAGAATGTTCTGTACACACACACACACAACTAGATACATTTTTGTGGTGACTAGGAACATTTAGCAACGCACTACAGAGCTTTTATTTTTTGGTTCAGATATTACGGGTCTGAAGGGGATACGGATTCCAAACCTTTTAAGAGGATATTGGTGAGCAATTACCATTTTTAAAACTTATTTTTAAAATCCCTCCTTTCCTCAAACTGATCAGCCTAGTAATCCTTTGCACTGTAATGAAAATGAATTGACTCATTAGCACAAGTGAAATGTATGAGGGACATACGGCTTCAAAGCGATCAAGTGATTTTTTAGAAGAAAGTCAGCAATAAAGAGAAATGGTTTTGCTGTCAATATAAACATTTCTGAATATTATTCAGTAAGACCAAGCCAAATATATACCTAATGATGAATTCAGTGTTAGCTGGAAAATTAGTACATTTATTTTGCAGATAGATGTACATTTAGTTACACCTTTATGCCATTGGGCGATAGAAAGGTCTGGAATCATCCTGTGCAAATGTTTAAATGGGGAGCAAATATATATAGTTTGTAAATATCTGCATGCATTTATATATGTTGGTGTGATAGACACACGGCACCATCTACTGATATAGATGTTGTACTACAGCAGTACTTCAAGGACAAATATTACTGTAAAATCCTCTTAGAAGAAAAGTGATTCATATATTAAGGCAATAAAATTATTTTTCTTTCTTGTTGCAATTGAATAATATGACCCATTTAAGATTTTGCCTGGTATAAAATGGACAAAAGAAATCCAATAGGCTTGCACTGAAAAAGGGCCCAAGTCATATCAAGGAATCAGAATATCATAGTGAGTTTTGAGGGGGTTGCATTTTTTTATTTGGGCCATTTAGCAACTTAAGGTATAAATGTAATTGTAAATCTTTATCTGTAATGATTATAAATCAATAGTACGTTTTCATTGGTTGCCAGGTAGACATTTGTGAATGTAATGATCTCTTCTCTCATATAGTGAAGAGGTGCTCTGTCCATGAGACAGAGAGAAGCGTCTGACACAGTTTATATCGATTAAACTCCCGTGGGAACATTTTAGTGAAAATGTCAAAGGACAGCACTTGGATAAAGCTGTTCTTTCTCACACTGGTGTTATGCTGCTGAGCTTTTTAAGAGTGTGATTCCTGTGTGGATCTGTCAGCACGAGACATCAGAGTTTAGGGCAAGAAGAGTTTGAATCTGTTGAGAAGTTACTATGAAAGTGTGCTTGTGAACTTGAATCGAGGATTTCATTTGAATGCATTCAGTGAATTTGATTCTGATGTTATCAAGGCTGTATTTATTTGATCGAAAATACAGTAAAAACAGCAAGATTGTGAACTATTCTTACCATTTTAACTAACTGTTTTCTATTTTAGCATATTTAAAAAATGTAATTTACTGAATTACAAAACTGAATTTTCAGCGGTCATTACTTCAAGTCTTCAGTGTCACGTGATTCTTCAGAAATCATTCTAATATGCTGATTTGGTGCTCAAGAAACAATTCTCATTGACATCAATGTTAAAAACAGTTGTGCTGCTTAGTATTTTTGTGGAAATGATACGTTATTTCAGGATTCTTTAATAAATAACATAGTTCAAAAGATTAGCATTTATTTTAAATATAATCGTATTTAATGTGTTTACTGTCACTTTTGATCAATGCAATGCATCCTTGCTGAATATTTTCTTTCAGAAAAATGTTTAAATAAATATTTCGTATTTTTATTTGATTTGTATGTTGCTTTTCTGTTGATGAGCTGTGACCATTGTGATTTTTTTTAGGTGTTGTCATGCTGTGTGAATGTTGTGTGCTGTCGCCACCTGGAGGAAAAACCTCAAAATGCTTTAGTAGATGTTTGTTATTTGGGCTTGTAGCAGTATTGTGTTTTCGCTTTGTCATACCATCTATTTGTGCAGCTTTAAGCAAACATTTTTTTCTTTCTTGTTATGTCTTGTTTCTTCTGAGTCATATGTCATGCTCTTTGAAACTCAGGTATTAATTTAAGCAGAAGACATTGTTCAGAAGAAGCTTTGTTTTAACTGATTATTTTATTCCAGCTGTGAGATGAAGAGCTTTTTTTCTGTTTATCAGACAGGAAAGTGAAAATGCAACTGGTAATATTGGGAAGAAGAAGAGGTGGGAGTATATATGACAATGCATTGATGCAAAAATCATATCGATCCTATTTATTTATTTTAAAGCAAAATTAAATTTCTTCTTTTCTTTCTTTTGATTGTGTGATGCATATATATATATATATATATATAAAAAAATCTTGACCAGTTTAGTGAGAATCACCCAAGGAAAATTTGATTAATCATGATATTATGACCTTTTTAGAAGCATACTTTCCGATAACTGATACAAACACAGGTCTTCTGCCTTTTTTTTTTTTCTCCCCATTTCTGTCACTCGCTTAACTCACACACCCACACACATCGTTCACCGCCTCCTCCACTGGTTTGGACGATGGCTTCTGGTTATCAGTTGGAAGGCAGGCACTGAGAGACCAGTGTGTGTGGCATTGCATGAGAGGCCAGGGGTCGATAGCATTACAAGGCGTGTGTGTATGGCCGCACATCCGTGTAAGAGTGTGTGTGTGCCTTCTGGCTGCCAGTTTCCTGTGTCTGCATTTGAATTACAAAAGCAAGGGGAGCTGGCATGAAAATAGAAAAATGTTTATCTGTTAGCCTGTCTCGGCCTTACGCATACACACACTTCTTACTGAGCTACTGAGAAAGACAGAAGAGTAAACGGTCTGCAGCTGAGACCAGAAATGGGTCAGGGCGTCCTTTATAGCATTTCTTTGCATCTTTTCATTTATGGAATATTTTGCATGGAACAAACATGAAAATAGATGAAGTTAACAGGTGTGTTGACATGGCATTACTACACGCTCTTAAATATAAAGGTCAGGAAAAGGGGTTTCACAGCAATGGCATAGAAGAACCATTTTGAGTTTCCCAAAGAACCTTTCAGTGGACTGCTATTAAAATAGCAGTGTTTTTCATAGTGTAAAGGACATTTCCATAATCAAAAGAACATTTTTCCACTAGAAAGGTTAGAATGGATGCTGAATGTTCTTTTGGAGTCATCAATGCCAGTAAAGAAGCTGTTTTTAAGATTGCACAGGGATGGTAAGATTCCAGATAACTTTCATTAGGTTAATGTAAATGGTAACACTTTAGTATAGGGACCAATTCTCACTGTTAACTAGTTGCTTATTAGCATGCCTATTATTAACCTATTGGCTGTTTATTAGTATTATAAAGCGCATATTCTGCATGACCATATTCTGCATCCCTAATCCTACCAATACCTACACTTAACAACTACCTTACTAACTATTAATAAGCAGAAAATTTAATTTTATTGAGGCAAAAGTCATAGTTAATGGTTTGTAAATAGCGAGAATTGGACCTTAAAATAAAGTGTGACCATGTAAATAGTCAAAAAGTAAGACTAATTGTAATATACAAAAAAATTTGGTTTAGCATATTATATATATATCAGCCTTCCAGATTTCGCTGGACTGTTACGTCAGTTGTTCACGCCCCTTCAAAGTGGTGTTCAACTAGGTCGTATAGCCATTCACAGTCTGTAGTGACAGGCACAGATGCCGCCGCCCACACCGGTTAAAATGCTCGCCATGCAAAGCAATGAGCCTCGTTATGCCGAGGCGCGCTTTCCAGCAGCAGACCACGAGATCGAGGTCTTCTTTGGCGCATGGCTCATCGCAGTGCAGGGACACCAGGCCCGCGACTGCTGCTGCCAGGAACCGGATGTGCGGAGAAAAATGTAAAGGGACCCGGGAAGAGGCACCACGGCAACGGAGGAGCCCGCTCCCAAGCCGTCGTCCTGACAGGCCGGAGAGGAGGGAAGAGTAGCCTACGCGATCGCCCCAGCCCCCAAGCTGTCTCAAAATTGTTCAAATTTGTGTTTTATGTGTGTGTGGGATCATTAAAAAATGCATACATGTGCACAAAAGAGCTCTTTCCTCCTCACTCAATGTAGTGCGCTCACCCCGCCTCAGAGCGGTGCAGAGCCGCTGCTCACACATGTTATAGCTGCACAGCACTCGCCGGCGCATCCAACGACCAAGCCGCTATGTCAGCTCTTGAGCACGTGGAAAACTATTCCGGGAATCTCGCGCTGGTTACTCGGTGTGACAGAGCGTGGGTACGCCCTTGAATTCAGATGCAGACCACCCCGTTTCAACGGCGTGGTGAAGTCTCTAAGATTGCCTCGAAATGCCCTGGTTCTGAGACAAGAGGTATGCAACCTGCTCGAAAAAGGAGCGGTAGAACGAGTCCCTCCGAGCGAGCTGGAGAGCGGGTTTTTACAACCGCCATTTTATGGTGCCCAAGAGAAATGCAGGACTCCGCCCGATTCTAGATCTCAGGCCCATCAACAGAGCACTCTGCAAGCCTGTGTTCAGGATGATAAAACAGATCCTGCCACGAATTCGCCCCGGGTACTGGTTGCGTCCGTGAATTTATAGGACGAGTACTTTCACATTCAGATAGCAGAGCATCACAGACACTTTCTGAGATTTGCTTTCGAGGCACAGTGTACCAGTACTCTGTTCTCCCGTTTGGGCTGGCTTTGACCCTGCACACTTTCTCGAAGTGCATGGACGCAGCTCTGAGCACTTGAAGAAATGTCAGAGGCTGCTGGGACTCATGGCAGCAGCATCACTATGTCATCTGGGTTTACTACACATGCACCCGCTGCAGTTATGGCTGAAATCTTGAGCCCCTTGGACGGCGTGGACTTCGGACCGTTTGCGCATCACGGTCTCCCGCTGCTGCATCGAAGCCATGAGGCCGTGGCGCAAAGATCCTCAGCCAGGGGGGTTCCCCTGGGCTTGATGACGTCACGTGTCGTGGTCACGACGGACGCGTCGACTCGCGGATGGGGAGCAGTGTGCGAGGGCATGCCGGCTTCAGGGCTGTAGTCAGAACCTCAGAGCCGGTGGCACATAAACCGCTTGGAGCTGGAAGCAGTGTTCTTAGCTCTAAAGGATTTACGGCCTCAGCTGGAACAGCGACATGTACTGATTCGCACCGACAACGTCTGTGGTGTCGTACATAAATCACCAAGGGGGCGTACGATCCAAGACTCGGTACAAGCAGGCAGCGAATCTCTTGCTATGGACGGACCGTCACTTTCTCTCCATCAGAGCAACGCACATCCCCGGTCTCCTGAACCGTGGGGCAGAAATGCTTTTGAGGAAGGAGATTCCTCAAGGAAAGTGGAGGCTGCATCCCGAGTCGGTTCGGATGATTTGGACCCGCTACGGGAGAGCGGAGGTGGATCTGTTCGCCACGAGCGAGAATGCGCACTGCCCGCTGTTCTTCTCCCTGTCTCACTCCCCGCTGGAAGGGGACGCTCTGACATCGCACTGGCCAGCAGCCAGGCTGTATGCGTTCCTCCGATCAAGATAATGCAGCTGGTGATATGCAAGATCAGGGAGGCGGGAGGAGGAAGGAGGCTTCTGTGACACTCGTCGCCCCGAACTGGCCGAACCAGCCTTGGTTCCCGGACCTGACAAAGCTACTGGTGGCACCGCCCTGGCCGATCACCATCAGGAAGGATCTGCCGTCCCATCGAGCAGCTCGGTGTGGCACCCCAACCCGGAGTTATTGAGCCATCATGTGTGGCTGCTTCGGGGATATAAGAGGAGCTGACCGCCCTGCATTCTCGTATGCTTGATACGCTCTCGCAGGCGCGGGCGCCCTCCACGAGACATTTCTATGCTCTAAAATGGGGAGTGTTTGTGGTGCCGTGATGTTCATATCGACCCGGCTGCTTGCTCCTTGTCGGATGTTCTGCGTTTTCTACAGTACAGGCTTGATAGTGGATGTCTACCATCAATACTGGCTGCTATTGCCTCATTTAGTTCCCCGCTGGGCGGGCAATCGATCGGTAGGCATGTGCTGGTGGTGAGTGTTCTTAAGGGGGCGAGGAGGTTGCATTCCCCGCGTCCGCCTTCAGTTTCTCTCTAGGACCTAGAGGTGGTGTTAAGAGCTCTTTCACAACCACCATTCCAGCCTTTAGCATCCATTGCTATGAAGGAGCTATCTCTCAAACTGCACTTCTTCTTGCCCTCGCTTCGGCTAAGCGCATAGGGGATTTACATGCGTTTTCTGTGGACAGCGATTGTATTCGCTTCGGACCCGGTGACTGCAGCGTCACTCTCCGGCCGAGACCGAGCTAACTTACGTGCCTAAATCACTATCTACCCCCTTCAGAGCGCAGACTGTTTCGCTGTCTGCTCTGTCTTCTGAGTCACGACCTCGTGTGATGCGGACGCTCAGATTTCGGTGTGCCCCGTCAGGGCTTTGAGGATTTACATTGACCATTCGGCCAGCTTTCGGCAATCTGACCAGTTTTTCGTGTGCTACGGTGGTTGTGCGAAGTGCCTGGCCGTGTCAAAAAGGAGGCTTTCCCACTGGATTGTGGACACTAACACGGCTGTTATACAAGTCAAGGCTTTGAATGTCCTTTGCACATTAGGGCCCACTCAACAAGAGCTATCGCCTCCTCCTGGTCATGATCGAGAGGTATGTCTATTTAGGATATATGCTTTGCAGCCGGTTGGTCTTCTCAGAATACCTTCGCCAGGTTTTACAAGCTGGACGCTCAGTCCTTAGCCTCCCAAATGCTGCCGGTGAGTGACTGATTCACGTTTATTGTACCTCTATTCATGTGTGTTTGCTGCCCTCGCACAGTAATTACTCTGGCGCACCTATATGCTATTGTTGCTGTTGTACTGCCTGTCTCAGTGCAAGCTCCTGCTATTTCAATGTCTAATTCGATTGTGTACCATCATCATCTTATGTGGTATTCCGCTGCTACACCGTTATCTCTGTCAGCCCCCCCCCTCACAATACGTGGGTTGTTGTTGTTCTACCGCTTTTTCTCAGCGCAGCATACGGTATCACTACCCAGATAGCAATTTTATATCCTGAGCTTTATGACTGAGAGCGGGAACGAGACATCATGGAGGTCGCCGTGTTTGCTGCTCGACCAGCTAAGCGGTGTTCAGTATCAGATTCTGATGTAATTTTTGCGTGCACCGCATTTTATACTGCCTCTGGAGCTCGTTGGTATTTGCATGCGATTTGCATACTTTGCGACAATCGGCCAGTCATTTGGACTGGCGTGAGCCAATAGGACTTCAGGAAAGGTTGGAAGGGAAGGAGTTCCCATAACGGAGAAATTATTGTCTCCGTGATGTCTCGTTCCCACTCTCAGGGAACCGAGGTTACGATAGTAACCGGAGATAATTTACCTGATCAGAAACGCTTTCTTCCAAAACATCAGTAAAATGCCTACAAAAGTCCCATAGGTTTGTTAGTGGTAAACCGTCCTTTCGAGCATCATTCCATTGGTATGCCAGTGTCACAGTGTACTACCGCGCCAGACGACAGGAGCCCCCCGGGTCCTTGGGGGGAGCAAAGCTCTGTTTGTAAATCACATCACAGGAAAGCAGTTGACCTGGCAAAGGCTCAGCTGAGCTACAGCAGCTCTGTCATGTCAATCAGAACACGTATTGTTTTCTGTTCCTTTGTCCAGGAGAATCAACAATCAACATTTAAGCATGATACATTGTTTCCAGCGATTGTGGTACTGTGTATATTCATATAGGCCACCTCTGTACGATATTAAAAATGTCCACACAGAAAAATCCACACTAGATGTGCATTTTTAACCATAATAATTTTTACAGTGCATTTCAGGTCTTGTCATGACATGTACAATTTATATAAGCTGTTGCAAGTTGGATATTGGAATATTGGAGGTTATACACTATGATGCAATACATGTCTATTGATAGATTTATCCAGGACCATACCTCGCTCCCTTTCACTCTCTCTAAAGAGGCATATTGTAGTTAAATTATGGTTTCTTAATGAGTGATTTTGGTGGAACGTCATATATTGCATGTCTGGATGAAAATGGTGAATGTCTTTAAATGATTTCTCTTTACCCCTACCTACCCCTTTCCTGTCGTTCTGGGGGTTCTCTAGAGTTTTCTATTACGTATGCAAAATGCACCCCAAATCTCCCACCTCTCCCTAATCCACCAAGCACACAAAGACTGTTGACACTGTGTGTGCATGTTTGAATTGTGATTACACTGGAAACAGTTTGAATTTGATGTGGGTTTAAGGATTAAGGTTGTGTCCGCCTGTAGCCAAGGTGTGAAGTACTGTTGCCAGGATGCAGTGTGCATGTTTGTGTGTAAATCTGTGGGTTTTGTTTGCATAAACGTCTTTCAGGATGGAAGAGAGGTGGTGTCGCTTAAAAACATTGGATGAGAAAATAATCAACAGTACAGTAATAAAATGAGAAATATTACGAAATATGAGAAGAAATACTGTGTAAAGCACATCTTTGTAAATCAACACTCTCCAAAAGCAACACCAGCAGATGATCTTTCAGAGAGAGGCAGTGTCTCTTTGGCCTCCCTGGAGCACATTATGTTCTCATGGAAGCCCCCTGAAGCATGTTGTGAACGTGAGGGGAGAAATAGTCGAGAAGTCATGTGAGAGTGCCTCCGTAGCTCTATGTTTGGCTTATTACTCGATGCAGTAATGCCCACCTATCATGTTTGCAACTGGTTTGTAAATCAGCCTGAATGGGTCATACTGTTTTGTAGTTGTAGTTTATTATACATTTAGTTTTGGTTGCTTGTTGTTAAGGTAAGATAAATGCTGTTCAGTTAACCCAAAAAATTGGCAAGTCAATTAAATCAAAGTCAGAACATGAATATGTTATAATATATAATATGAATATAATAACTTGAATTTGATTTCATTTGAAGGTTCATCGTTTTCAGTTAAATTTTTTGAACTGAAAAAGATGGTGCAATGTACAGATATTTGTGTCTATGAATGTTGTTTTGCACAAGTTCGTGTGTGTGTGTGTGTGTGAATATGCTCTGTGACTCTTGGCCCTGAAACACAAACATATCAGAGGCCACCCTCTGCCCCGATAATCCTTTCAGATAGAGGTGATACACACACACTAAAGAGAGGTAATTAATAGTGCCACAGAGCAGCTCTTATGCACAGAGGATCGGATGAAGGAGGGGTCACTCTGTCATCTTTTTTTTGTTCCCCCTGTCAGTCTTCCTCCCTTTTCGAGCACGAGTGTGATAACAGGAGCTCAAGGTCAGGGAGGGGGGCACAGCGTATGTGCGCTGGAGGGAGGGTCTTCTAACACACCAATTTGCATGAGATATCAGCAAGAATGAAAAAGTGCAGAAAAATACAAATAGATGGATAGACAGGGAAGGTACAGTAGAGATGAAGAAAGAAACAGGTTAAAGGACAAAGTGACGAATGAACCACAGAAAGATTCTGAGGTAGTAAGAAGAAAGGAGCATTAGAAATACAGAAGGAGAAAGGGAAGTTTTGGAAATAAATGGAGGCCAAATGAAGAAATTTTACGTTTTATGAGGAAAATATGAGTGCTACAGTTGTTACGTTATGTGATTGCTATAGTAAGTGGTTGTCAGTGGTTTTTAGTGGTTTTTAGCACATTGATGTGTAGTTGTTAGTGGGACTGGGAATGGAGAACCGGATCTTCTCAACTGTTTTTAAGTGTCTGCATTCTTCCACAGATGTGGATGGAACATCATACTAAAATACTTAGACAGCATGTCCTGAGTCTGCAGGAAAAATCAGTTTTAGCTTAGTTGTAAATTCAGTCTGAACTGTTAATGATAGGAGAGAAGCTGCAAAATAATACAAAAAATAAATCTTTTGAGTCAAATGCCAAAAGATCAGTATGATCCAGGCCAAACCAGTATGGTCTAGGTTTCAAACAAATGACTCTGTAGCGTCTGGACCACTCCAACACACAATATATATTTTGGTTTTTAGATTTCACAAATACTTTAACACCCCAGGACGCCGAACAGGACCTTGGTTTCATGGTAACCCGATACATTTTCAACCTTGTGGAATGCGAGCCGGCTCTTAGCTGCATTCTCCAGAAACAAGGGACACAAATGCACAGGAGAAATGGACTTTTCTACTAATTAATTCATAGGAAAACCTTCTTTGAATGAACACCCATTTTCTTCAGGCCATTGGGTATATTATTTCTGTGTTGTATTTAATCTGTTGTATTAAAGACTATTTTTATTCATGCTTACGATAAAACACTCATTAATATAACCTTACATATACCGTGTTTAATATCTATGAATTCGCCTTCATATGATCGAAACAAGCATGTATATTATATGTTGATACCTATGCAACATATTGATGTTCTAAGAATCGTTACTAATTTGTGCCTCAACACTCCAGCGAATTACATATGCAAAATACCATGCTAACAGACAAAGAGTCATAAAAATCCCAGTATTTCCAACCTCCCGCTTGGAATTTCAGCCTTCCTCATTGGACGAACCCATTTGAGAGGCGTGAATCTTTGCAGGCTTTAAAAGGCCACACTCCAAGTGACCCGCCCCTGTCGGTGGTTCAGTGAGAAGCAAAGATGAAGATGTGAGAAAAACGTTTCAGGATACCAAAGCATCTGTGCCATGCCTTTTCTTCGGCCTAGTCCTTTCCTTTCATCAAGTGACTCTGACTCAAACTAGCTCTTTCTCATCAACAAACTTCAGCAAGATCTTGGGCCTTAAGATTGCAACAGGAATCTTTTTCAGACATACGCAATTATCAAACTTAGTCGATTTAATTGATACATTAAGTATCAGTTAAAACCTTTTTACAAAGGTGTGTTTGAACAAAAAATCTGACGTATCCCTCAGGTTTAGATCTGCTGAATATGCAAAATGGTTCCATAAATGTCATTCCTTAGGTCTCTTTCTTTAGTGCTAAACTTTAAACCTTTCCTATACCAACTGTATGCGTGTATGTGTGTGTATGTGTATGTTAGACCGGCTTAATGTGTTTATGTAGTATGTTAGACTAGTTTAAGTGTTTATGTAGTTAATAAAACCTTACTTGTATCACACTTGACGTGTTCATTGTTTACTCATAACCGGAGTCAATAATCATGCAGATTTACGTTACAAACTTATAGAAGTGTACAGTAAGAAAGTTATTTCCCTTAAACAGGAAATTAAAGTTCTTAGAATTGAAAAGACAGTTGACAGAGAGGTCAGCTAAATATCTACAGCGAATCTAAAAATATGAATAGTTAATTATAACTAGTTATGGTTAATTATTCATATTTCCCCATGAGTTGATTAGCTACAACTCGTATGAGCTGTTTCATTTTAATGGATCAGTTGTAAAGACTCTGGATTTCATCAGAGATCTGTTTGAACCAGTCTAACGACAGTGATTCACTCGCTGAATCAGCAGGAGATGATTGTGACTCCGCTGAACCACGAGTCATAAATTTTGTCTTGTATAACGGAAAATTATAGTGAACTGTATACTATTATGTTTGCTTAAGGCCTAATTATTGATTCAAATTTTGTATTATTATTTATTTGATTTGATTAGATTTTTTTAAGGTGGCCTTAACTATTATGTACTTACGTTTTAATAAATCCATTGATACAGTGCACTTATTTTGTACATGCATGTTTTTACATTGTACTTATATTTTAAAAATACCTGCATGTAATTGCATTTGTAATTCATTTCTGTAATTACATTTAGAATTACACTGTTGACCAATCTCTTACAACTTAACCCACTCTTAAACCTACCCATACCACCAAACCTGTCCCTAACCTTACCCATATCCCACCTCATTAGCAGCAAAAGTGTTTTGCAATACAACATGAACACAATAAGTACATTGTACTTATTTTTGATGTAAGTACATAGTAGATAAGGCCACCTAATATAAAGTGGGACCATACATTCTCATCCCAAGTTGCTAGGTGGTTTCTTGGGTGGTTTGTAGATTCTAGCTTAGTCGCCCAAGTCAAAAGAGCATACAAGTTTCTCTATGATATTCAAATTCTTAGATATGACTTAGATCCCTCCTTCAGTGTGTATGGGATTTTTTTCACTTATTTTAGCGTCCACCAGGCAATCACTTGGAAAAGTAACGGCATATCTCTCCTTAACAAGCTGAATGATTTGGTGTCACTTGTGTCCATAGTCGCAAGTTACACTGAAGTTCAATACACTTGTTCAAATCAGTAACCTCTGTATTAACTTGATTAGCAAGTATCACTAATAAACGACAGTGGATGGCAAACCTTGCATTGAGTTTGGGGGGCTAGAAAGAGTGAGTGAGTGATGGAGAGAGAGAAGGGTGGGCGTCTGGGGGGTAACCGGTGGTGTCTTTGTGATGGAGATGGAGCAGTCGCCAGCGCTGAGCTGATAATGACCAACGGTTCTAATAGCATTCACCCCTCCACCCTTTAACCACTCAAGCGGAAAATGGACAGAAAGAAAGAGAGAGAGTGTGGAACGGAGGAAAATATGTTTAAAATATGACGTGGTGGGACCGCGTGTGTCCCGGCTTATTGAAAACGCACGTATATGAGTGTGTGTATGTCTCGACGCCCCCTTGAGGACACATTAAAAGACAATATGTGTGTAGTTTTCGGCCACGCGCACGCAAACACGCTCGCACCAGTCGGCTTACCCTCTTTATCGTGCTGTATTTACGGAGGGCGATGGAGCGTGAAACGCCTTTGGGCTCTCCGGGACCAGATGGAGAAACACACACACATACACGCACTCCAAAGGCAGCCTTATCACCAGCACATTACTGGGATTTATTGATACCCTCTGTAATCACTCCCTTATATCACCTCAAAGAAAAGAAAAATATACAGATTATATGAATGTCTGTGAGAAAGAGTGGGAGGAGGAGACAGAGTGGATGATGGGAGAAAGAGAGTGTGAATGAGGGTCATCATTCACTAGCGAGATGGGAAATGTAAGTGAGGTTTATAATAACAGAACGGAGTGAAAGGAATTGAGTGAAGTCGAGGAATATAACGCAGGTAGTCGGCTGACATATGCGCAAACAAAGGGCACAGCTGAGGAACCGAGGTGCTTTCACACACTTGACATGAGCGGAGTTGTATTTTTGTGTGTTTAGAGAGTGTTCTGGTACTGGTTGCGCCCGGATTCGTGTCACCCTAATTGGAGGGTTCTTGACCTTACTGCTTTAACTTGTCACACAGTAGATGCTTCTGCTACAAATGGACATATCCACCTTTACTGTTATGAGTACAGCCTGCTACAAGATGTTTAATAGAATGTCAAAGCTGCTCTTGTTTTGTACTATAAAAGTGAACAAGGGACTGTCAAAAATTGACAAAAATGCACATTAAAGACGCATGATAATAGTCCATTGTTGAAAAAGAGCAGCAGCATCATTCTGTTAAAATTCTCCTTTTGTGGTCCACAGAAGATAAAAACTTATATGGTTATGCAATGCAGAAGTGTGAGTAGAGTCAAACCAAAAATTATTCAGACACCAGATATAATTTTTGATATATATTTTTACTAGTGGGTTCAGGACACTATAGTTCATTTTGTAAGTGAGGATAGCAAAATAAAGTAAACTGTAACATATTATACCCAAAAAGTCTTCATACAGTGGACTACCAGTAAAATTGATAAATTTGGGACCAAAAATTATTCAGACACTTTGACCTGACCATGTTTTGCTTAAGTGTTTTTCTTTAATTGCTAATGCAAACATTTTTACACCCCAGACTGAACAAAATTAAGCATTGCTTGGTAACGGGTTGACCTAAATTGGTATTATCTAATTGTGTACTTAAATTTAACAGCTGACAGCTATTCAACCTAATTCATTACCTTTCTATCAAAGTTATCTGACATTATCAAGATGGATTTGTTCTGACACAGTTTAAATCTGTGTTCTTGTTATATTTTATTGCCATTTTCTACACTATAGTGAATAAACTGTGATAATGTGAGAAATGTTGAAGGTGTCTGAATAAATTTTGGTTTGAGTGTAAATAATGACAGAATGGACATTTTTAGGGCAATTATCCCTTTGAATGAATGATTCTCAGCTAGGGGGCCAGGGCCCACTAGGGCTCCTCAATCTTTCAAGAGGGCCTCAAGATGATTTAAATGAACAATCTTTTTAAATCTATCCCCTGTTTTCTTTGAATAAAGTATACAAGGTAAACTATTAAAAGTGTGATTGTTCTTAAAGTTGTATTAAAGTTGTAATGAGCATATATTTTATAATTATGCCAGTCTGTAAAACATTTTATTGGGTTGAAATTGTGTCAAATAGTTAAAAAAAAAAAGTTGTTATTTAAGTCGCAAACTACCAAAAAAATCATGCAAGTTCATTGCTTAAAAAATTTAGAGACCCGAAGAACATTCAGCTCCTAAAATGTCTGTAATCCTGAAAATTAAAATCCTTTTTTCTTTTTCTTTTTTTTTTAATTTAAGGAAATCAAGTACACCTGTAGAGTAAAATAAGTTTTCAAAACATAAATAGGGCTAGGGGGCCTTAAAATATCATTAAGTGTTAATGAAGGAACTGGTTCACTATTTTTCTTTTTACAGAATTTAAATATAAGATTTTATATTGCTGCATTTTTGTTCTTAAAGGAGGCAGTCAGACTTTGCCATGTTAGTAGTGTAGAAGTTGGTAATCAGTCTCCTTTCTAAATCCATTTCTTTTTGTTTCTTTGTAGACCACTAATGGACCCCTCTGCAAAGCCAGTGATCCAGAGGCCTGCAGGAAACCTGCCTACTGTTATAACTGCTCTAAGAAAGGACACTTCGGCCATGTAAGTGAATCAGCCTCGTCCAAAGGTGTCACATAGCTGGTTGCTTTCCACAATGGATAACAACCGCAACAACGAAACAGAAAAATATTTTAAATGCCACATTTCCACACACACACACACACACACACACACACTAAAAAATTAAGAATCCCTCATTGACCTCTATGTTGATCCTTGTCACTTCAAACAAAACAAATTGTACGAAATTAGGAAACTCAGAAACACTTCAGTCAGATTTTTCACAAATCATATTCTCAGTGTACAAATCTTTTTGCCGTTATTTTATATTCATGCACAACACTGTAAATGAAGCACAGCTATATACACTACCATTCAGAAGGTTTGAATGTTTTTTATTTATTTATTTATTTTTTTACATATTTTGGTATACTTATATTCAGCAAGGATGCTTGAAGTTCTTTAAAAGTGACAGTAAAGAATTTTACATTGTTACAAAGAAAACTATTTTATAAAAATATTAAGCAATACAACCATATTCAGCATTTTAGAATGATTTCTGAAGTATCATTGAACTGGAGGAATGACTGCTGAAAATTTAGCTTCGACATTACAGGAATAAATTACATTTTAAATATAAGCATTAAAATGGAAAATAGTTAACTTTTCACAATATTACTGTTTTTAATGATTTTGGATCAAATATATGCAGCCTTGGTGGGCATAAGAGAGATTGTGAAAGACAGATGTGCCTTCACTGATGTCCATGATTTGAGATGTTAAAGTGTGTGTTTTGTGCAGGAATGCACCGAGAAGAGAATGTATAATGGGACATATCCCACCCTGCCATTTCTTTCCCGTTACGACACAAAGAATGACTTCCATTACCGGGAAATTCGAGTTAAAAAGCAGGCCAGAGGTTTGTTAGACTGTTTCTGACAAGTTGAATTGATAAAAGCTGATCATACTAGAAACCTAAAGATTTAATGACACGTGTCTCTTTCAGAACTTAAGCAAGCCGGATTGATTTCATCTGACAGAGCTGTCATTACATATACCCCCCAACCGCCCAGGAAGAAACAAAAAAACAGCCACAAACAGTCTCCATACCCGTACAACACTCACACCAACAACCAGAACACGCCGAAGAGACGCATCGCGCACACACCCAAACACACATACTTCAACGTCAAGCAGAACTCAGAAACGCCAGGGAACCACGGCAAACACACCCCTAAGAGCAAGTTTAAACCGCAAGAGCAAAGCCAGAATGAAGCCAAAAAGAAGAAAAAGAAAACACAATCTGAAGTTTTTTTTGATGAAGATGCAGACTTTCGTAGAGGTTGCAAAAAGAGCCCTCACAAGACAAGAGACGTTTCATCACCTCGGAAAGCCAATGTGAAGCCGAATAAGCCCTTTGGAATGGAAAAGAACAATAAAAAGGACAAACTATCGAAAAAGAAGGAGAGGAAGTGGCAAAAGAGAGAACGAAAAGCTGCAAAAGATTCTTCCATGTATCCTTCCGATGAAAACCTTTTTCAGATTAAGCAAAGAAAGGTATGAAGATGTATTTAAAAAAGGCAAATTGTGTGAATGGGACGTCAAGTGATTTAAAGGATTCACCCTCTACTGGTGGTTGCTTTTGGTCCATCTTCTTCTTATTTGTATACAGTATCACTGCTTTTTAGGTTGTTCTTGGAAGAAAAATTCTACGCAAATCAGACCCTCTCACCCAAATACAGTGCTTGGCTGTAATGTAATGTTTGACATTAAAAAGTGCATAATTTTGGGAAAGATTTAATGTTTATCAAATTCGGGTATTTTAAAAGCAGGTGTCCAGCTTGTTACATGACAAGTGTATAGAGTTTCCTATTTTGTGTACATGCTGACTTCTGTAACATTGTGATTAAATTAAAGTCTGTTTGTATTGATATCCTGTTTGAGATATTGTGTATTCATTTTTTTTGTAATGAATATTCAGCTTTATTTTAAGGTAAAATATTTAAAATCCCAGCTTTATTTGCAATGAAAACTGATAGGATGCTTTTCTAAAAAGTATGAACACTGTCTTTGTGGCACCATAACAGCATTCCTCTGTTTATTTTAGCATCCCTCCAGCACAACCAATGGCATGACGTTGGGGGCGGGGCTATCAGTTTGACCAACCAATGGCAGATGTGGGAGTGGAAACCAGTTTAAAAAGTATTAGGTTTGCGATTTTGTTTTTAAAAAAATGAATTACAGAAATTCTGTGCTTGTCTCTTTACGTTTTACAGACAGGATGTGCATTAATATTACGTTGATACTTTATGAGAGTGTCATTCAATCATTTGCAACACTTGATTCATTCAGAAATGAAACTCCACTACAGTCTTTTGCTCGGAGATGCTGCTTTGGCTTTGTTTAGAACTGATTGGTGTATCAAAATAGATATTAAGATAATATAAGCTTCTTTTTTATTGAACTCGCAACCATGCTCTTGATTTCATTTCTATTAAAAAGCTCTCTGTTGAACTAAAATCTCACTTTCGGACAAAAATATGTGCTCCACCTTTCTCCTCTTTCCTGTGATTATCTTCTTGAGCTCCAGGTGTTGTGTTTAGGGCTGTTCAGCTTTAAAGTAATGACAGACAGCAAACAGCTGGTTAAGTGGTTAAACCGTTGCCATTTCCTTCGTTTCCCTATTTTTCACTTTTTAAGATCCCACATTCCTTCTCTTTATTCCATACAAGATCTCTTTTTGCTTTCATGGATTGTGTTTTTGCTAAGAACAATATTTGAGGTCTAAAAGAGTCCAGATTTGTTCAATTGTTCTGTGAATGCGTGTGATGTTGTTCTGCTCTGCAGGACCGTGTGTGTGGACATTTATGTGAAAGTGTGTGCCATCGGGCTTTTATTGCCTGAAAAGTTTTTCAACCGTAAAAGAGGAGAGATGATTTCTTAAGCCAAATATAAATCCAAGACCAAACATGGCAGTGCAGCCCACATGCAGAAAGAAAAATCGGATTTTTTCCCCTCAAGATTTGCAGACAGTATGAAAACTCAAGGGTCCCCAGGGCTTGGCTGAGATGTGTAAGAGAGATGCAGTACAATGTGAGGGAAGGAACATGCCACTGAGTCACACACGATCACTCACACTGATTTACTCTTGACCAATTCCTTAGAAATGATTAATCAGACTTTTTACTAGTATAGTTGGCCACAACACATTCCCAGCACTTTGACTCAACATGCAGTCCTCAAAACATTGACAGTCATCCTCTTAAGTGTAATTAATGAACCATACTCATCACCATTTCACTTTCAAGGACAGTATTTGCCTGTAAAATCTATTTTAGTTCAAGCTAGTAAGTACTCTTTCTAGTTTCTAAATTTGCCTGCAGGTCTGAATCTTGCCTCCACCACTGTGGTCCATTTCTGTATGTGACATGTCTTTTTCATTAGTCCAGTTCTCAGTGCAGACCAACTAGGGCTTAATAAAAGCTATATATATAAATGGCCAAAGGCTACAAAAGCATATAAATATAGCTATATAGCTTTAAACCCATGAAAGTAATAAAATAATGAAAAATGGGAAGAGTTTGTGGTTGCAATAGATGCTCAGAGGTTTTTTTTATAGTATTTTTTATGGTCCCTGCATATGTGCTGATTGCTTGCCAGAAAATGTCATTCAATGATTAGCATGGCCAAGTTTATGGAAACCATGACAGAGAAGGAGAGAAGGTCCCAACAACAACCACAACAACAAATTTGGTTGAACTGGTTTGAATGAAATGTCTTGGATCCCAAAATTTCGAGAGCAGTGTTATTTTAGTATTATTTATTATTATAGTATTCATTAATATTTTGAATGAGCTTTTATTATTTGATCATTTTTGTTTTAGTCATTTTTAGCCATTGTTATTAGTTTTTTAATAGATTTTTAAATTAATATATTTAATTTTCATTTGAGTAATTTTATCATCTAATATTTTATTTTATTTCAGTTTCCAAAAAAAAGGAAAAAGTTTTAGTAAACATTAGCAACACTGTTCTGTAGATTGGACTGAAATCACAAATGATCAGTTATAAATGCTGTTCATAATTATTATTTTAAACTCAGTCCCCTCAAAACATCTAGACAGATAATCAATTTATACAATAAAGTAAACAAGCAATCACCTACCTTTTTGTGGTGCAAGTTAAATAAAAAATATAACTGCACACTGTTTATTAGTTACCAACATTTTGGCAAAACAAGTATAGCTTTTGTCAAGGTATGATATAATCAATTCATTATACAATAAATAATTTTTTCCCCCCAAAATCTTGTACTTTCATAATGCAGTGTAATATAATATAATATGCTGATGACATCCTGATGGCTGGGATGATGATAAATTCTTCTGTTTTATAGAACGTTATATGTGTTTGTTGCTCAGTTGTCTCGAGTGAGACATAAATGTGGCATAAATTGAATTGATTCATTTTCAGCATCCTTGAAATGGAAGAAATGCTGGTAGTACGAAGCCTTTATTGCATCAGTCTTAAATCACATTGGTCATGTCAAACTTTTATGTTTTCACTGCCTAGTAAAAAATCCATAAGAAATAAGGCCTGGGTTTTTAACGCACCCAAGTGAACTGAGACTTTTAGTGATCTGCACAGCATGAAGTTGTATTTGTTGGGATTCTTTTTTTGTCAGCTTGTATCTGCACAAGTTCTTTGACCTATGATGTACTAATGACCACAAAATATAATTTTCTCTGGTGTTATTTAACCACTAGAAACCATTTTCTTGGTACCTATAGCACATACACTTGAAAAGAGAAGCTGAACTTGCAGTTCTTTGCCATTTCGCTGCTATGGCTATACATTTAAAGGAATAGATCACTCAAAAACGAAAATTTGCTGAAAAATGTATTTAGCCTCATGCCATCCAAGTTGTAGATTTTGTTTGTTTGTTCATCGGAACAGATCAAATGTATTACATCACTTCACCAAAGGATCCTCTGCAGTGAATGGGTGCAAATGAGAGCTCACACAAAGCAACAGTTTGAAGTTAAAATCGTCTTAATGATGAATTTGTTTATTAGAAAATTGCAGCTTTTTTGCTTCGTAAGATGTTAATTGATGGACTGGAGTCATGTGGATTACTGTGATGTTCTTATCAGCTGTTTGAACTCTCATTCTGACGGCACCCATTCACTGCAGTGGAACCATCGGTGAGCTGCTACATTTCTCCAAATCTGTTGATTTGATTAAGAAACAAACTCACCTAATGTACATCTTGGATAGTCGAAGGGTGGGTAAATCTTCATCACATTTTTATTTTTAGGTGAACAATTCCTTTACAAATCTCAGTAGGTTTTCCAGATATTTTTTCCTACTGTATAACAAATACTGTATATTCCAACTTCCTTCTACTATTTGACACTGCATTTCGCATAGGGAATATTTGTACAGTAGTAGAGAGACCCGGAGTTACAGGGTTCCCACGGCCATGGAAAACCTGAAAATAACATATTTAAATTTTGATTTCCAGGCCTGGATATATCATGGGAAGTTTAACAGTGCTATACAGCATTTTGTTTTCTGTTTATGCTCCTCTCTCAATCATTTCATCAGTTAGACATTAGTGCTTGTGTAGAGTAAACTTGCCCTCAAGCTAGTGTGATAACATCAGTCTCATCTGTCTGTTCATGGTCTTATTGAAGATATTTGCACACTAATTTGTACTCTAGTATAATTCATTTGAATCTGTCTAAAAAGTAATGAAAATTCGTTTTTATGAACTCTGGTGTCCCACTGCTAATGTCACAACACAGGCTGTGATCTCTGTTGACAATCCTGTATTTGTATTTTGCAATTGCATCCTCTCACCAGTGTCATTCCACCTTTAGTACTTTAGCAAAAAGATTTTGGGTTGTTTGATTTAGTACACTTGGGAGACGTCCACCACTATTATGTTATTTACTGTCCATACTAATCCACAGCGGGCATGCAGAATGCAGGGCTCAGAGCTGTTATTAAGTATGCTTAGTACTGACATTCCTCTCCAAATCCCCATACTTTTGAATGAGTCTCTGTCGAGTTTCTAGCTATCTGTTTCTGTCTTAAAAACGGTTTACGAAGACTGTCAGGGCCTTGTCTGCATTTAACATGACTCAGATATTTCCTCCAAGCAGTCACGATAGATTTCTGTTTATTTACCATCCAGAAGGATGAGCAAATATGACTAGTGACCATGTACCACACTATCCGCACGCATACACACGAACGGATACATGTCATCTAAATCACTGCTCTGCAACAGGTGTGTAGTCGACAGTGTGCGGATTGGGAATGTGTCCATTTTATGCTTGTAAATCAGAGCAAAGCCCCGTTATACCGCTTCTTCCTCCTCAACCAGTGCTTCATACTGTAGTTTCCAAGCAAAAATTTTCAGAGAGTGCTCTCGTTGCAGAACACAACAAACAATGTCAGTGGTGGTCACTCAGTCTATGTATATTTAATAAAAATGGAACTGAATTAATTTCACTGCCAGTAAGTGAAGTTTTTAACTTAATAGTGATCACTATGATGATGTGCACTGTCTGGATTTGAATCACATCTAAGTATATAATCCACTATCCTTCACTTTCTTTTGTACAAACTTCAAACTTCTGTGACAGACTCAAAGTCTTACTGTAACTCAATATCAGATTATCTTCCATCTCAACCAAACTCTGGCTTGAGATGACTGTTATGACCCCAAAATGGTCTAGGGAACATAAAACCCAACAAATACAGAGATTAATCCACATTTCCCTTCTAAAAAAGAAGTGCACTTAATTGTATTTAAAGGGGTCATATGATGCGATTTCAAGTTTTCCTTTCTCTTTGGAGTGTTACAAGCTGATTGTGCATAGATAAGGTCCCTGGAAGCTGAAAGGCTAAAGTCTCAAAACCACAAAGAGATATTCTTTATCAAAGTTACGACTCTGCCACGCCCCCTAAAACGGCTCGTTATAACACACCCCCACATATCTACCTCACTATGTGGAAATATTAGCATAATGCCACCCAAATGTTCACGCAAAGAAAGAAGGCGTGGTTTCAGTAACCGCAGTTAGTGTTGAAGCAGCCATGTCAGGGAGATGCTGTGTGTTTCTAGGCGAAAGCAAAAGCACTTTATTTGGCCTTCCGAAAGTAGATGCATTTAAAAATCTTTAAGATCACTTACAACAGAAAAGCAATGCATTTTATGCACGACCATTTCGTGAACCTAGGAGAGGACGTAATTCTGACTTTACAATGACAATCTGGCGCTTCTGAATCAGATACTGTTTTGCTATTAGTTAAGTATTTGCTATTGGAATCGTTCAAATGCGGCAGTTTGCGATGCTGATGTGTGTGGTGTGTGTGTGTGTGGTGTGGTGTGAGGACGAGAGAGCGAAGCGGAGAAGAGAGAGAGGAGGAGAGAGAAGGATGGAGAGAGAGAGGAGGAGAGGAGAGAGAGAGAGAGAGAGAGGATCACAGTGGAGTCAGCTGTCTTAAAAGTGGCTTGTGTACTGCAAACACATAACAACTTAATCACTGTGTCTGTCACGCGACTCTATTCACCTTTCGGGCTTGAACTGATGGTAAAAATAATGACATTATTTACTGTGTTTACATTTATTTTGAAAGCTGAAGCTCGCAATTATGGTAGGGGTCGTTACATTTCCGACGTGTGCTTGTGTTGTTCGGTCAATCACAATGCACTGGGTCAGTTGGCCAAACAGAGCAGACTGCGCTTGTCGGAAGGAAGGGACTTTGTAGAAAACGAAAGCGTTTGAGAGAGGCGGGGCATCGGGACCTACAATAATGTACCGTATTTGAAAAATAATGTTTTGTTTGAACATTAAAGCATGTCAACATATTCTGTTAAACCAAATACACAAAATAATGATATTTAAAACAGCATCATAGGACCCCTTTAATGTGCAGCTGTACTCACAGATAATAGAGTATTAATACAATAAAAGGTAACTAGAGTACACTTTCATGTTTCTTAAAACACTTTTTTAAAAGTGCACTTTGTATTAGTCAAATTGAATGTTTTACTTTAAAGTAGATTTTAAATCGTTATGTTTAACGTTTTGGCATGCTTTAAAGATAGTTTTTGTTGGAAACATTATTTTGAGTGTTGGATATCGTAAAAGTACATGTTAAAGGCAGTGTAGGTGATTTGGTTCAAAAACATTTTTTGTTATGCTGGTTGAAAGTCTCTTCATATCCGATAGCAATCACTAAGTTAAGTGGTCTAAATTTATTTATTTGTATTTATATCATCAGTGGAAGGCGTAGGACCATAAAATGTTCGTCCAATCAAAATGTTCAGTCCGAATATTACAATAGGCTGTCGTGCCTGTCTGTCAAATACATATTTGCATGCCTCTGCGCACCCTGTATGCGCAGATATGATACATCATCAGCGAGTTCTAGTGAGAATGAAATGCACTATTGTTATATTATGTACTTTGTTTTTTCAGCGGTGAATGAGACATGAACTAATCTGACAGCATTGCATTAAATTCTCCACCAAGTCTGTCTCTCATCGTATCGCAGGTTAGTCTCCGGTCTGCCTGAGTGCGTTCATGTGTTTTGGAGGAGGCGCGGCTTTGCAGAGTGATTATGCAGGGAAGGTGAGGATCTTGCTTTCAAAGCTTACTTGCTATCTCTAGCCTTTCCAAAATCGTCTTCCCTGCCTTTAAGTTGGCTACTTTATTATAATTGTGAATGTGGAGCCCCCTACATTTAAAGGGTTCACCCAAAAATGAAAATTGGCCCACAAATTACTCACCCTCAAGTCATCCTAGGTGTATATGACTTTCTTCTTTCAGACGAATCCAGTCGAAGTTATATAAAAAATTGTCTTTGATCTTTCAAGCTGTTTAATGCCACTCAGCGGGTGTTGCATGCATCAGTCCAAAAGAAGTGAAATAAAATGCGCCCATCCATAAAAAAATGTCTCACACGGCTCCGAGGGGGTGAACAAAAACCTTTAAATCCGTTGTTGTAATTACAGTGAATAGCTGTACATGTGCATTTGCCAAAAAGCAATTTGCAGTATCTTTTTTTTTCTTTTTTCTTTTCGAAATTTTGGACCCACTCACTACGGTGGCCCAGTTGTACATAACACAAGCTGCAACACACTGAAAATAGCACAACAGAACGGAAACAAGCCGTAACACAATGGAAACAAGTGGCAACACAATGGAAATAAGCCACAACAGAACTAAATTAGCACAACAAAATGGAAACAAGTGGCAACAAAATGAAATTAGCACAACGCAACAGAAACAAGTCACAACACAACAAAATTAGCACAACACAACAGAAACAAGCCACAACACAACGAAATTAGCACAACACAACAAAATTAGCACAACACAATGAAAACAAGCACGCAACAACAAAATTAGCACAACACAATGGAAACAAGTCGCATCACCAATGAAACACGCCCCACAACACAAAAAAATTAGTACAACACAGCGGAAACAAGATGCAACACAATGGAAACAAGCCACAACATAATTGGCACAACACAGTGGAAACAAGATGCAACACAACGGAAACAAGCCACAACACAACGGAAATAAGCCGCAACACAATGGAAAAAAGCATAACACAACTGAAACAAGCCACAACACAACAAAATTAGTCCTATGCATTGTGTTGTGGAGATTTCATTGTGTTGTGCACTACTGGATCACCGTAGGGCTCACCATTATTACCAAACTTAATATTTCAAGGTAAAAAAAAAGAAAAAAAGAATTTACACCATATTTAAAAGACCATATAAGTAATTATAAAGATGTACTTAAGTTCTACTTAAGTGGTTCAAAAAAGCACTCTAACGTTTAGCTATTTGCATTTAATATAAACTACATATTCATATAATTATAAGGAACATGCATTTAGGTATTCCAAAACATTGCATTCAGTTTACACTTAAGTATATTGTTTCAGTTTATATTATTTCTATAGTATTCTTTTTTAAAGTATATGCTAAACTGTACATCTTTTTCAAACAGATTCCCATAACACATCAGTGAGAAAAAGGTCACCATGACCTAAACCTTCGCATTCATCCCAGTTTTTGCAGGTTAAGTTTGAGTGATAGTCGCAATTGTGAAACAGCTCAGATTTGGACCAGGTTTCATGTTATTTTATCATAAAAAAAACAAAGATTTAATCTGACACAACTGTCCCTTCATCTTCTTCTTGGTCTCTGACCTTTACCGTTAAACACAGCTCACCTGTGTCCCTACTTATTCATTCTGCAATTAGATTTTTCTGTGAACAATTTTTCGTGTGTTAACATCCTGAGTGAATTATATTGAGTGCTTGAGTCTCCTAAAAAAGTGCATGGTTAATCTGTGCAGCATGAGAGCATCTTTGTAAGGATTTTTGCCGAAACATTGAATAAATTGGAACATGTGTGAAAACAGGTGAATAGAGTTTAAAGTATTGGAGAATGTGTCTTTGTTTGGAGAGCTAAAGTGATGCTCTGGGTTTGTATGCTAACAGTATCGGTTTGAATGTGTTTGCAGTGAAGAAAAACTGTCAGACGCTTGCGTTATTGACCTGGAATAAAGAAACACAAAACCACTGCCACAAGAAACATTCCTTTGCACGTCTGTCCGAGCTCCAGTAGTTTATGTCCGTGAAAATATTTTCTGTGAACAAAATTGACCAAATGTTTCAGCACATGAGTTCTGAATGTTCGCTCTGTTATTCCTTTAGGTCTGTTGTCTTGATATTCTTCTTTCCTCTACCGCTTGACGAGGTGAAGATCATGTGACCTCCAGAAGGTGTGCAGGTCATAGAAAAACACACACACACCATCTGGACACAAGTGACATACACTCTCATTACTACAAAATTACACACCACAAGACACACTCAAGTATGCAAAGAGAAGCCTGGGGACTGCAGTGCAGAATGGGCCTGTTTTACATTTGTTTTTCTGTTCTAGTGGGTTTTAGAGGGAGAGAGAGTTTGTTTTTGCTCTAATTCTCTGATTTAGTTCTGGTTAGGTCGGAATAAGCCTCTCTGAGTGCTAGAAAGAAAGATAGAGAGACTGTGTCTGTCCATCAGAAAGTGATTGTAATTCTAAGCATTTTACAACTTCTCTCACAGAGAGATTTCTTGGAAGGAATTCTTGCTGCTTATGAAAGAACAAAAAATGGGGTGATTGGAAAGAGAAAAGAGAAAGTGAAAAAAGGAGAGAGAGGAGAGGAGGGAGATGTGTGCCAGTGTGTATATGACTCGCTGTCTGGGGGTGAGAGAGAGAGAGAGAGAGAGACACACACACACACACACACACACACACACACACACACACACACACTACACACACCACACACACACAGGGCGGCACGTAATACAAAGAGCGAAACCCCCTTTCACTAAAACATTCTCTCACACAAACACACATCTCCATTCACAGACAGCACCACTGCTGTACTTCTTATTAGGACTGGACATACACACATATTTACACGCTTATACCCGTCGATTCTGTCATGGCTGTGGGTGCAACTGCGACTGGGAGCGGACACCACTGGAGACTACCAGCAGTTCCTCAAGATGACCCTCCTGCTCTCCCTCCTGTGCCCACCCACAGAGCCTGTTCCCTGGGACAACGGCTCCAGCAGCAGCCCTGGAGAGGTAAGAACCACAGACAAAGACAAACGATACCAGCTGGCAGAATTAGAATGCATACAAATGACTCTAGGCAAACAATGCTTAGCAATATTTTATATTATGTTGTAGTGCTACTTAATTCGAATACATTAATACATTAGTACACATATACATAAATAAGCAATATACTTCAAAAAAAATTCAAAAAATAAAAAGTATTCAATGTCTGTAGTATTAAGTTCCTATAAAGTTATATATCTATATATAGAAATATACATATATGACAGGAATATAAAATTACAAAAGTAGCTATATTCTCAGAAAGTTTATTTCCAGACAGTATACATTACAGCATTTTAAAATAATTTTTAAAATGTTTTTTTTAAAGCTGAAAATGGTTGCAAATACAGTAACAAAGTATAGAGTACTCATCATAAAACAAGAAATATATTGTACTGTAAAACTACAGTAAGAATGGAGTCCTGCAAAGAAGGTTGAGTATAAAAAAGTAAAAAAATAATAATATGTAGAAATCTGCATTTAGAAATCAAAATGTTGATCTATTTAAAAAAAAAGAAATCAATAGGTGTTATACGAATTTAAACAAAAAAATCATCCATTATATGATTTTATCCTGCAAATTTTAGCTTCCCCTTACACCTGTAACAGTTTTATGTGGTGCATACTGAAAAAGCCCCATCCCCCCCCGGCGCCCCCCATCACACACACCCACACAAAAAAGGCAACATTTAAAAAGATATATATGTTATTTAATTTAAAAAAAGGAAATACTATTTATTATGAGTTAATTCTTAATATATCTTTAATTCTTACCCTATTGAGTCATAATTGTGAGAATGTCATGTGAGCAGATTACTCATTCTGAGTCTAGTGTAGTAAACCGCAGGAAATATTGATGGCTCTTGTAAAAATCAGCTGGGGGATAAACCATTGCGAAACTAACCACTGTGGATGTATGTGTGTGGGGCTCTGAGGTCAGGTTTTGCCTACATTGTCAGGACCAAATGCCCCTACAGGAACTGTAAAACCCGAAATCACATACATTGTGGGGATCAGCCAAAGGTCCCCATGAGGAAAATGGCTTACTAAATAACCTATGAATAACATTGTAAAAAATGCAGAAATGTTTATGTGAAGGTTAGGGGATAGCAAAACCACATCATGACTCAAATAAAACAACAAAGAAGTCATTGGAAAGTCCAACACGATATGAAAAACTCACACGGTTGTTTGATGGTGTGGTGGTGTGTTAGTGGTGGTAGGAAGCTGTAAAGTTTTTACAGATCTGCACTAAATCATGATCTTCTTTAAACGAAATCGTTTCTTATTGTTATCAAACCGAGAGACAAGGTGTGTGTGTGTTTTCATAGTCGTAATCAATCCCAGTTCTTAAAGATTTCTTTGAACTAACAATAGAAACAAGATAGCTTGCGTTGTGAGTAAGTTTGAATCATGAATCGTGTGTCTAGGCCCTGTCTGACATACACGTCAAAAAAAAAAAATGTGTATGTGTGTGTGTGTTTCTCATTATAGTGTTATGCTAAGAGGGAGTGATGATGCTGTGAATGAGAAAGGCTTTAGGAAATGGCTTACAATGAATTATTACAATTATAGTAGCATTGTTTCCAAATCTGTGAATCTCAAACACAAACAATCTCTCTCCTCATCGATCAGTTCTTGCCTTTCTTTCTGTATTTATCTGCATGTGTGGATAAATGTTGGCTTCAGTGTTTACACGTTCGTATATACTGAGTGCTGATTTACATAAAATTTTAATGAAATATGAATCAGCGCATATGCACTAATGTGCTTTCAATCTCATTTTAATATAAATTATAAATGACTGAAAGCTTTTTTTTTTTTTAAATACTGGCATATATACAGCTGAGTGTGTTTTGAGTGAAAGACAGCAGTGTCCTATTGAAAAGCTACATGTGTTTGCTTTTTCTGATTAACTCTTGCCAGATAAGACATTAATTTTCTGAAATCGAATCATCTTAGCCATTCAATTTTGATTTTAATCTTTGTATTAATAAGATCACAAGCAAACACATCTGCCCAGATTTGAACTGGTGAAATCCCTGTTTTGGTCTTTGTGGTGAAAGAGTCATTACTCGGGATTGAATCTGCTCTGGAGGTAAAATCGTGTGTGTGTGTTTTGTTGTTGTTATCCCGCAGGGCTGTGAGGGTTTCCAGGTGGATGTTTGTGGTGTGTGTGCAGGAGATGGGAGCACATGTGAGCTGTTCAGCGGGACACTCTTTCTTTCTGTGCTCTCCGTTGGCTACCACAAGATCCTGGACATCCCCTCTGGAGCTCAAAGAATCAAAATACAGGAAACACAGAAGACCAGGAACTACTTGGGTAATTGAACTGAATTCCTGCTTGCTCTTAATTATTATTAATTTACCTCAGGATCATTATCATGGCACGCTCCACAAATAGGGTACAATTTAGTGTCCCATTAAGCATTCAAGACAACACATGTTTTGTGTTTCGAGAACTCTGAGAAGTTCTGTTAATTTTAACACAGATTGTACTATTTTACCACAGCTGTTTAAATGATCAAACAAATAATGTACACTACCGTTCAAAAGTTTGGGATTTTTGATTCTAAACAAACAAACAAAAAGCACTAAACAAATAATATTTTTACAATGCAAAATAACCATTACTCTAGTCTTCAGTGTCACATAATCATTCAGAAATCATTTAAATATGCTGATATAGGGCTCAAGAAACATACCTTATTATAATCATTATTATAATGTCAAATACAGCTGCTTAATATTTTGTGGAAACCTTGATATGTATATTTTGTCAGGACTGTTTGATGAATGATAAAATTGAAAAGAACTGCATTTATGTAAAATAAATCTTTTGTAACATTAAAAGTGTCTTAGAAATGAACTGCATCCTTGCAGAGTAAAAGTATTAATTAAATTTTTTTTTTTAATTCCCAACCTCAAATTTTTGATCGGTAGTGTGCCTAATTGGAAATTGGAAGTTTGTCAATAACTAGAAATCACCATTTGGTTCCCGTTCAACTTAATTTAGACTAAATCGGTCATTTCTGTTAAACAAAAATCTGAATATGTTTGTTGGTAGAAAAATGTAATATAAAATGGAATAGAATAAACAGCTCCTAAAATATTTAGTTTCATCCTGAAGGTTAAGCACCTCCTATCTTTTCCATATTTAAAGAAAGAGACAGGTAGTAGCTGGTTTTACTGTACATGGTTTCTAGCTGGTCCAAACTGGTAGACCACTTTAGACTATTCCAGACAGCTGCTGGTGTGGCCTGGTTTTTCCAGTAGGGTTAATATGTGGTGTGGAACCACCAGGTGTCCTCCTTCCATCCATCATCTTTTTTCCCCCTCTTTGTTTCTTCAAGCTCTCAGGACAGCGACTGGTGACTCGGTGATAAATGGTGACTGGGTGATCGACAGGCCAGGACAGTTCTACGCTGTGGGTACTCAGCTCACTTATAAAAGACCCAACGAGATACGCAGCAGAGCGGGAGAATCCATCACTGCTCCTGGCCCAACCAATCAGGAGCTGCATCTCTTTTGGATCGAACCACTCGATGTATATATCACAAAACTGCCCTGACTAAAGATACATATCGAAATTGGTTTGGTGTGGCTGCACTTAATCTGAAAAATCCAATATACTGAGTTAATATACACTCTTAAAAATAAAGGTGCTTCACGATGCCATAGAAGAACCTTTTTGTCTAAATGGTTCCATAAAGAACCTTTAACATCTGAAGAACCTTTCTGTTTCACAAAAGGTTCTTTGTGGCGAAGGAAGGTTCTTCAGATTATAAAAAAGTAATTAAGAGATGGTTATTTAAAGAACCTTTGAATGCTTCTATGTGGAACCAAAAATTTTTTTTCTATGGCATCGCTTGAAGAACCTTTTGAAGCACCTTTATTTTTAAGAGTGTATGAAGGAAATTTCCGTCATTATTTTTTAAAAGTTGTTTTTAAAAACCCTTAGGTTTGAATTTAGCATTGCAGTGTGTTGTGTTTTAGGGTTAAATGAAATGTCCATGACTTAACGTATAATTCCTGGCATAAACGCCCAGTACCGTTTTGTGTGTGTGTGTGTGTGTGTTGTGGTGTGTGTCTGTGTGTGGTGTGTGTGTGTGGGATGTATTGTTTTTAGAAAGTTAGGAGGTATATACAGTATTTTTATGATGACATGAGCTTATGATTAAGTTCTATATAATATACTAAGCCTGCAGATTTTCTGTTTTACACTCCATATTTTGCAGGTTATTTATCAGCAACCCAATCCAGCAGTGTATTATGAATACATTCTACCTATAGACCCCATTACCGACAATCATTCAGATGCATATTCTTACTCTAGTGTACTACCTCTGGGTAAGTATTTTCAGTAAGTAATTTCGTCAACATTTACTCACCCTTAAGTTCCAAACCTGTATGAGTTTCTTCTGCTGAACACGGTATTTTGAAGAATGTTGGTAACCAAAGAGTTGATGGTAGCCATTGACTTCCATAGTATGGGAAACGAATACTATGGAAATCAGTGGGAAGCAGCAACTGTTGGCATTCAAATCTTCAAAGTTCTGAGTTGATTTTTTTTTTTTTTAGAGAAATGAATACTTTTATTCAGCAAGGACACATTTAACTGTTTTCGAATAATCACAACAAAAACAAATAAATCCCACACACTATCAGTACATGCAAAAGCATCAAAAAGGGATTTTATTATACACAGCTTTTCAGTCCCATAACCTTCATCAGGCATATACAAACAAACTCTTACAACACAATACAATTTAAAATCAGCACATGATAAAACACTATGATGCACAAATTACAATCAGAAACGTAATTCATCTTTATAGAATTTCATTCATAGTAGATAGAAAACACAGAAAATTGAAATGTCATAACTTTATAACATCACATTGATCAATGACACTGATAATAAAAAATAAAACATTTTGTGCCCCAAATCAGAATATTCGAATTATTTATGAAGGATAATGTGACACTGAAGACTGGAGTAATGGCTGCCGAAAATTCAGCTTTGCCACTACATGAATAAACTAAAATATATGAAAGTAGAAAAACAGTTTTTTACTGTCATAATATTTCACAATATTTCAGTTTTAACTTGTATTTTTGATCAAATACATGCACCTTTGTGAGAAAAGAGCTTAAATATTCAAAAATCTTACAGGCTTCAAACTTTTGAACAGTTATGTATTACAAAGAGTATGACCAAAATTCCAAAAAAATAACCAGAATATTGCATATTAATATGACTGTTTCCTTTCTGTTTAGCTACTTCACGTCGCCCTCCCATGACCCTTTCCCTTCATGTTGGGAACTGATTGAAACGCGTTTTTTTTTTTTTTTTTTTAACCTCATACTTTCTAGATAATAGAGCAAATGTGTGTGCTATATTAAAATCATTTACCTTTTTTTCTTGCACATGTTCTAAAATCTTAAAGGTGGGGTAAGTGATTTCTGTTAGCCAATGTTGACATTTGAAATCACAAACAAACACGCCCCTACCCCAAAAGTCTCTCGCCCCACACATACTTACGCAACGATTATGGCAGAATCTGCTGTATTATTATCTGCTGTATTAAACATATTATCTTAATTTTCGGACACACTTTGGGAGCTGACGCTTGAAACAGACAGTGGAGGAGGTTGGTGGAGGAGACACTCCAGGCTTATAGGGTGTGGAAATTAATGTCTTTATCATAGCTGAAGGGAACGGCAATACAAAACGAAAAATTTTGCAGATGAACCAACAAGCAACCTGACACACTAGCATATTCAAGCAAAAGCCGCATATTTAGTTCTGTCAAACAAAGCAAAACCAATGTTACTCACCTATCGAGAAGAAACAAAGCAACCTCGGCGTCCGATCGCAGGCCTTCCGCACCTTGAGTTCTCTCCAGCGAGCAAACCCCCTGGGAAGCTGTCCAATTTACCACGGGTCCTACTACTTGCCTTATCGTAAGCCTTCTTTTGTTCCACAGACGTTTTCCTCATTTGCTTTTTATCCGCCATCTCTATCTTGCTGTCGCTCGGCTCGCTAATGTCCGTCCTGTGCACTGAACGCTCTCTCCGCCGCATCATGAGTAGACACGCCCCTTACTGCTGATTGGCTACAAGTTTGTTTTGGTACTCGACCCGACTCAGTTTTCTAAAGCGTTTTTGAAAACATACATACCCCACCTTTAAGCAACTGTCCCTGATCTCTCTCTCTGTCTTTCTCATCCTACAGTAGAGAGTCATGGAATATTTCCTAATCCTGGCAATAGTGACAGTGAAAACTCATTAAGCAGCTCTCATCCTAACCAAGTTCCATTGGACCCTATAACCCCTGAACCAGTTCCTCTGTACAGCTGGCTTGCCATTACAACAACACCCTGCAGTGCCTCTTGTGGAACGGGTATAATTTAGTTGTTAGTCATTACACTAATATTTTCAATATTTTTCGACCTGAGACATATAAACACATTGTTGTGACTAATAAATGGTGTTCTGTATTATAAAATAGTGACACATAACATTCATGCATTCCAGGCCATTGCAGAGGTTTCAAAATGTCCTCACTGTTTAAATTCTAAATCAAATCCAGAGTAACCATACTTTTGTGTCTGCAAATAAAACTAAAACAGATTGGTATTCTCCCAGCAGCAGACACTGTACTTGTAAGACATCACAATGACAATGTTATGTCTTCCTGTCTGTCTGTTTAATCTGTTTGTGTGTGTGTGTGTGTGTGTGTGTGTGTGTATTAGGCAGTCGTCAGGTTCTTTTTGGCTGTGTGGAAAGAGCCACTCAAACTACTGTACCAGGGGACCTCTGTAGCTTCACCAGTCATCCTGGCCCTCAGGTAGAAGAGTGTCAATCGCAGCCTTGCCCAGCCTTGTGAGTGAACGTACACAATCTTTTCCAGCAGACACTAAACTCTAAAACCACCTAGAAAAACAAACAAACCAGTACTTGAGTTAGTTCAAGAGGGACAGAGTACAGGGAAAAAAGGTAAAAGTTTTCTTTAAGTTTATTTTATTGTGCTGGTATGTTAACTTCAGTTAAGGTCAAGTATATCAATGTACTAGTATTATACTTGTAAGTGTATTTTTTTCTCTCAATATGCCTATTTCTTGGGTCTAAATTCAGCCACATTTTAGTGTATATAGTTTTTTTGTGTGTGCAACTATACTGTGAATTACTTGTTTAATAGTTTTGATACTGCAAGTGAACTTCACATCAAACTTGTAGTTAGCTATTTTTTATTAAATTCAGGTTCAAATTTCATCCATGTACACTATACTCTTTTTTTACTCTAGCTATTCTACCCCCAAAACTGACTTGTTACTGTAAATTTGAATGTGTAATTTATAAGATAATGCAAATGCTTGAGTACCGTAATGAAAAAGAACTACACTTAAGTATTCTTTTAAAAGTGGTACTTATTTCAGAAATCAAACACTTTAAAAGAAAATAGTAAGTGTGAACTCGATGTAAGTGCAATTAAATGAAAATGTAATATTGTTAAAAATTCTTTTAAATGCAATTAGGTGAACTTTTTCCGGCCAACTCTTTGAAATATAGTTATACAGTACAGCAATGTCATGTATGTAAAACATTTTGTATTTTTTGATGATGGAGTAGCATTTAAATAGATTAACTTTAAATGTAATATCAAATAACACTACAGTTAAATTATAAGTACCTTACATGCACTTTTAAAACTTGACGTTATTACAAAGTACACTTGTCTGTATAAGCCCAGTATAATTCTGTATAACTCTACATTAAAAATACATTGAAAGTATGCTCGCTTTTTAATTTTTAGTTTACAATTTTGCTAATAGAACACTTGAATAAACATTTTGTAAGGGTAGAACGGGTAGAAAGGGTTGAACACAACACATGACAAGCAGACGTACATGCCTGCACATCTTAAAACATCTAAAAACTGTCCATGTGGTTCATTTCCAAATGGTGCAAATAAGAAGCACATGCAACTGAAACCAAGCAGTGTGTGTGTGTGTGTGTGTATGTGTGTGTGTTTGTGTTTGTGTAGCTGGGATGTTGGAGAGTGGTCTGAGTGCACTAAGACCTGTGGTCCAGGGTTTCAGTATCGTCAGGTGATTTGCCAGCAGGCACAAGGACACCATGGCAATAGCACAGTCATTGTGGCGACCAGCCTCTGCGATAACACAGAAATGCCAGAGACGACCACCGTGTGCCAGCTCAAGATCTGCAGTGAGTGGCAGATCCGCTCAGAGTGGACAGAGGTTTGTGAATGTGTCTGAGTGTGTAGGGGACATTGGGGTAAGATGGAATTAATATTCATAATAATTTTTCATGACATCTTGATCACCTGAAATAAGTAGAAACCATCCGTAACAATAGTAAAAGTAATAAATATAAAATTAGTACAAATAATACTAAATAACGCTATATAAGACCAAATCATGTCTTTATTCTTTACCAAACAAACAGCAACTAACAAATAACAATAACTATATATATATTATCTATAGTAATCTTAATCACAGACTGAAGAGAACATGAAGTGTTTTTGTATACAGTGACTTCATAACAAATGTATTCATTTCATTGCATTGATAAGTTAACTATGGCTTAAGGGAAATATTTCTTGGAGTCACTTTTGAATATGAACTATTACTTTATGATTGTTCAGTTTTTCCTAAATCTTTGTCAATCAGATTTGTGGGCTCATCTATTACCTCACTCTCTCCTTAACACTACCAGTCAACTTTTGGGTGTCAGTAAGTTTTTTTTTTTTTTCAATTAATACTTTTTTTCTACATGTATGTATTAAATGAATCAAAATTTGACCGTAAAACCGACCTGTCGATTCAGCAAAAATAAAATTATCTAGTTTCCACAAAAATATTAAACAACCCAACTGTTTTAAATTGATAGTATTAAGAACTGTTTCTTGAGCAGCAAATCAGCATATTAGAATCATTTCTGAAGGAGCTGTGGCACTGAAGATTCGGAAATAATGGCTGCTGAAAATTCGCGTAAAAACGGGAAGAGTTCCGGTCCTTGATTCTGATTGGCTGAGCTGCGTTAGGATCTGTTTAAATTACACTACAAACATACACCTTTGTTTACGTTTGTGTGTTGGAAGAATACTGTTTTTATTAATATCATTACACTTTATTTGCTCCGCTTTACTTCACTGTAAACCACGGCTTCTTGGCTTATTGCTTTATTTCTCATTACAGGAATAAATTACAGTTTAAATACTTTCCAAAAGTGATTTTAAATTGTAATATTTCACAAGATTGTTGTTTTTACTGTGTTTTTGATCAAATACAGTATATGCAGATCAGGTCAGCATAAGACACTTTAAAAAATATCAAAAAAGTTTACTGACCCCAAACTTTTGAATGGTAGTATATACAAAAGAAGAGAAAATGTAAAAACTATAATATACATTATATTTGTTTATGACACAATATACAATATATTATGGCTACATATTCACCAGATGATGGTCTTTGGAAATCAACAGCATCAATATAAAGTGCTCAGAGAAAACACTGGTTATAGATAAACCTCTTTCTCTCTCTCTCTCTAACAGTGCTCGGTGCCATGTGGAGTAGGTCAGCGTAAAAGAGAAGTTGTGTGTGTGGATAACCTGGGTGACATTGTTGCTGATGAGGAATGCAATATGGCCATTCGCCCACAGGACCTGCAGAATTGTGACAAAGGAGTGTGTGCCAGCAGCTGGTTCTACTCTCTCTGGAGTGACAGGGTGAGAAATCTGTGCATTTTTCTTTGGTATTTTGCACTTCTAAAACAGTTGCTTATGTCTCTCTGCAGTGTTCTGCAGACTGTGCAGAAGGAAGTCGCAGCCGGTCGGTGGTGTGTATGATGAGTCAGACCAACTCATTGCCTTTGGACAACTGCGACGATGAGGATAAACCTGACGAGCTCATGCCGTGTGACCTGGGACCCTGCACACAGCGACTGGAATGGTACACAGGATCGTGGGGACAGGTATATGAACAAACAAACACATCATGCTGCGAAATCAAACACTGTATTTTTTTACCGACTGTATTTTGATGCCGCCTGTCAAACTGACCGCCTTTTAAAAATTGCTTGTAAATCTTTCAATTGTGTTATATTATAACCAAACATCAGATTCAATATTTTTGGCAACCTGTTTTCTTTCAAGTAGCACTTTTTGGAACTGAATGGTCGTAGGCCTCATTTATCTGAGCTTATGCACTTCAGATTTTGAGTGAAGAAAGCATTATTTGTGGATAATTTGGGGAATGTTCACTGAAAAAGAGGTTTAAGGCCTACAATCAGTAAGTTCCAAAAAGAAATACAAAACTTGTGCTAATTGGAAGAAAACAAGCTAATGAAAAGATCTAAGAATCCAAGGTTTGGTAATAATATAGCATAAAGAGAAAGCAGGCTTTTTGTAGGCTGGCCACTTTTGACCCAGAAACACCACAAGTGTAACAAGCCTGGGGGAAAACACCCCCAAAAAAGAATTACGTTTTTCGAGGGGGGAAGTTGTTGTACCCTGTGTAAACAAAGTCAGTAACTAGCATTAGGCTAAAACTAGCAAATTAACTAGCATTTTCGGAAAAAAAGAAAATCCTCTCCAGGTCAAAATGACTGGATCACAACATGAGGTTTAATATGTATGTGTGTGTGTCACAGTGCTCATCTGAATGTGGCAATGGTACCCAGAGTCGAGGTGTGGTCTGTGTTGTCCAAAACAGTGGCCAATTAGAAGTCACCTCAGAAGCCCGTTGCTCTCATCTGCCCCGTCCTCCGAGTGCACAGACCTGCTTTTTGAAGAGCTGTGGATCACAGTGGTACATGACGGAGTGGAGCTCAGTAAGGTTTTCTCACTCACAGTGCAAATTCAATCCAGTTATTTCAACTGACTTATTTAACAAGAATGTTTCTAACTGCCTCAGTGTTCTCGTTCTTGTGATGGAGGCTTTCGAGTGAGAGAAGTACATTGTTTGCAAGATGATCTGACCACCAGCCATGACTGTGATCCTGCTCTTGAACCTGCAAACAAGGAGAATTGTAACACACACACCTGCATGCCACCGATTGGTATGATTTTCTTACTTTTTTACAATACACCCTTCTCGAAAATGATAATTCTGTCTTCTACTTATGTTATACCACAATAGGGATGGGTTTCGATACAGATTTCCCAATTTGAATCTTATTCACAAGCTCTTGATTTGATTAAATTCAAGATCATTTGTATATATTTCAGTTTTTTTCCATTTGTTTACACTTATTATAGAAATAATTTTCTCTCTACTAAAGCAGTGAATTACTGTATTATGGCCAGTCTTTTACAAATCATGATACAAATCAACAAGTCTTGTTATTGTTAACTAAAACTATTAAAAATAATTTTCAGTAATTGAAATAAAGCTGAATTAACATTTAAATATCAGATGAAAACCATAAATTTAAATGAAAATTAGAAATGTTGTCTTGGCAAACAGCCGAAATATGTTTAAATACATTTGAAGTACTATTGCTAAAGTTGAAACAGACATAAACATCTATATGTGACCCTGGTCCACAAAACTAGTCATAAGGGTCCATTTTTTGAAATTGAGATTTATACATCATAAGCTTTCCATTGATGTATGGTTTGTTAGGATAGGACAATATTTGGCCGAGATACAACTATTTGAATATCTGGAATCTGAGGGTGCAAAAAAAATCTAAATATTGAGAAAATCTCCTTTAAAGTTGTCCAAATTAAGTCCTTAGCAATACATATTACTAATAAAAAATTAAGTTTTGATATATTTACAGTAGGAACTTTACTAAATATCTTCATGGAACATGATCTTTACTTAATATCCTAATGATTTTTGGCATAAAAGAAAAATCGATGATTTTGACCCATACAATGTATTGTTGGCTATTGCTACAAATATAACCGTGCTGCTTATGACTTTTGTGATCCAGAGTCACATATAGGAAAAAATATATATATTAAGAAATTAAACTAAAATGAAAAAGAAAATATAAAAGTTAATTAAAAATTATAATAAACTGCTCTTTTCCATAAAATGAATTAAAGTGAATGGAGACTATAACTATCAAGATCCACACAATTACAAAAAACACAAATAAAGTGTAAACTATGTGGAACTCAATGTAAAAAACAATCAAACAAACAAAAACATATACAGTGGGGAAAAAAAGTATTTAGTCAGCCACCAATTGTTCAAGTTCTCCCCCTTAAAAAGATGAGAGAGGCCTGTAATTTTCATCATAGGTATACCTCAACTATGAGAGACAAAATGAGAAAAAAAAATCCAGAAAATCACATTGTAGGATTTTTAAAGAATTTATTTGCAAATTATGGTGGAAAATAAGTATTTGGTCAATAACAAAATTTTCATCTCAATACTTTGTTATATACTTTTTGTTGGCAATGACAGAGGTCAAACGTTTTCTGTAAGTCTTCACAAGGTTTTCACACACTGTTGCTGGTATTTTGGCCCATTCCTCCATGCAGATCTCCTCTAGAGCATTAATGTTTTGGGGCTGTCGGTGTGTGTCTCTGGGCAACACGGATTTTCAACTCCCTCCAAAGATTTTCTATGGGGTTGAGTTCTGGAGACTGGCTAGGCCACTCCAGTACCTTGAAATGCTTCTTACGAAGCCATTCCTTCTTTGCCCGGGTGGTGTGTTTGGGATCATTTTCATGCTGAAAGACCCAGCCACATTTTCATCTTCAATGCCCTTGCTGATGTAAGGAGGTTTTCACTCAAAATCTCACTTTACATGGCCCCATTCATTCTTTCGTTTTACACGGATCAGTCGTCCTGGTCCCTGTGCAGAAAAACAGCCCCAAAGCATGATGTTTCCACCCCCATGCTTCTCAGTAGTTATGGTGTTCTTTGGATGCAACTCAGCCTTCTTTCTCCTCCAAACACGACAAGTAGAGTTTTTACCAAAAAGTTATATTTTATATTTTATATCTGACCATATGACATTCTCCCAATACTCTTCTGGATCATCCAAATGCTCTCAAGCAAACTTCAGACAGGCCTGGACATGTACAGGCTTAAGCAGGGGACACGTCTGGCACTGCAAGATTTCAGTCCCTGGCGGCGCAGTGTGTTACTGATTGTAGCCTTTGACTATCCAATTTGGATCCCCTCTCGCAGTCATATCACAGGTCCCCGCCCCACGGGGTGAGATCTTTCGTGGAGCCCCAGATCGAGGGAGATTTTCAGTGGTCTTGTATGTCTTCCATTTTCTAATAATTGCTCCCACAGTTGATTTCTTCACACCAAGCTGCTTACCTATTGCAGATTCAGTCTTCCCAGCCTGGTGCAGGTCTACAATTTTGTTTCTGGTGTCCTTTGACAGCTCTTTGGTCTTGGCCATGGTGGAGTTTTGGAGTGTGACTGTTTGAGGTTGTGGACAGGTGTCTTTGATACTGACAACGAGTTCAAAACAGCTGCCATTAATACAGGTACGAGTGGAGGACAGAGGAGCCTCTTAAAGAAGAAGTTACAGGTCTGTGAGAGCCAGAAATCTTGCTTGTTTGTAGGTGACCAAATACTTATTTTACAGAGGAATTTACCAATTAATTCTTTAAAAATCCTACAATGTGATTTTCTGGATTTTTTTTCTCATAGTTGAGGTATACCTATGATGAAAATTACAGGCCTCTCTCATCTTTTTAAGTGGGAGAACTTGCACAATTGGTGGCTGACTAAATACTTTTTTTCCCCACTGTAGGTTAGGATAATATGATGATGACAGATGATCATTTTCATTTTTGGGTGAACTGTACCTTTAAGATATCTCTCTCTTTGTGTCTCTCTCTGTAGATGAGTCCTGCAGGGATATGTACTATAACTGTGTGGTGGTAGTCCAGGCCCGTTTGTGTGTGTACTCATACTATCGCACCACATGTTGTGCATCATGCTCTCGGGTTACTCAGAGAGACACACTGCACAGAATCAGGTGATCTGGTTGTTCTTGGAATGTGACACCACCGCTCTCCTATCCTGAATTATGACGTCCTTGTCTCATCATGGCATCATCCCCACCTGTTTTCAGCTGGATCTGACATCACTGTTCATCTCCACCACTGTTCAAAGACTTACAGTATATGTTCACTGCCCATCTTTTTCAAAACACAAAATGACAATGCTCCATGAGCAAATGAGTATTTATTGCAAATAAAAACAACCGAGCCTCTTTTACTTCATTTATCATATTGATTAATGCCTAAAAATGAATTTAAAATTAATCTTCACATTTAAATGGCAATTTAAATGTCTAAGAGTATACATCTAAAGATTCTAAATGAACTCTTTACACAATAAATCATTAGTATTTATCTAAATATTAAATCTAAAAGTTTGCTTCACTGGTATTGTAGAGGGGTGATCCTATTTTGTTTTTATAATTTTTCCAGAAGTCCATATGTAATGTTAATAATTTTTTTTCTGATATGACCCCTCCAAAAGGCCCATTTCAGTAAGAGCACAACAGACTTGCCTGCCGATTCTTACATGCTTTAGAATGTCCCTCTCTCACTGACCTGAGACTACAAAAATCACACAAAATCTGATGGTGAAGGTGAGTTCTAAAATGTAGAAAAGTTCACTGAGACTCTAATTGAAAAAAGTTTTAAAATGCTGTATACATACAGTCGTGAATAGGAATAGAATGAACCCATATTTCTTTGTTAGATGATAAAGTCTATTATTAATGAAGTTGTTATTGTTAATAATAATAACTCATTAATAAAAATATGGGATTTATGGGAAAACATCCCAATATAGGAAACAATACAGAAAAACACTCTTCCAGTGAAAAGATAGAGATACAGGTGCATCTCAATAAATTAGAATGTCGTGGAAAAGTTCATTTATTTCAGTAATTCAACTCAAATTGTGAAACTCGTGTATTAAATAAATTCAATGCACACAGACTGAGTAGTTTAAGTCTTTGGTTCTTTTAAATCGTGATGGTTTTGGCACACATTTACAAAAACCCACCAATTCACTATCTCACAAATTAGAATATGGTGACATGCCACTCAGCTAATCAACTCAAAACACCTGCTAAGGCCGTTCGAGCCTTCAAAAATGGTCTCTCAGTTTGGTTCACTAGGCTACACAATCATGGGGAAGACTGCTGATCTGACAGTTGTCCAGAAGACAATCATTGACACCCTTCACAAGGAGGGTGAGCCACAAACATTCATTGCCAAAGAAGCTGGCTGTTCACAGAGTGCTGTATCCAAGCATGTTAACAGAAAGTTAAAAAGTGTGGAAGAAAAAGTTGATGAGAAAAAGATGCGCCACAACCAATCCGCAGTGACTGAACTGAACTTTACAGCCTTATGAGGATTGTCAAGCAAAATCAATTCAAGAATTTGAATGAACTTCACAAGGAAAACTACCAAGTATTGAGTACATGTACAGTAAATGAACATACTTTCCAGAAGGCCAACAATTCACTAAAAATGTTTTTTTTTATTGGTCTTATGAAGTATTCTAATTTGTGAATTGGTGGGTTTTTGTTAAATGTGAGCCAAAATCATCCCAATTAAAAGAACCAAAGACTTAAACTAGTTCAGTCTGTGTGCATTGAATTTATTTAATACACGAGTTTCACAATTTGAGTTGAATTACTGAAATAAATGAACTTTTCCACGACATTCTAATTTATTGAGATGCACCTGTAGATAAAATTAGATTTTAGATTTAATTTCTATTTGTTTGCATATGTAAATATTTTTCAATCTGTCACACAGAAGCGTATCAGAAATAAAAAGCATGTTTGGCCTTTCATGATACACATTGTTCCAAAGCAGCTTTGCAGAGAAATGAAAAACTATACTTCCTTGGGCAGAAGCAAGATTCAGCTGGGGAAAACCCACCTGCTATTCTCAGATTTACATCTCTGCTCAGTAATAGACCACTGCTGCTCTCTAGTGGAGGAAACAGGACACTTTAAATCAAGTGTTTATTGTGCTACATTTGACAATACATTTTTTTTGTTTGTTTTACTCTGATTCTATGAATCAGAAAAGTAACAAAAATCAGTTTTTCCATCCATCATTTTTACTCGATTCATGTTTTTTCAGTTTCAAAATTAAAACTAAATTAAAGTGGTTGAAAAGGTACAATGAACTTTGGCAACACTTATTTTACTTATATTTACAAATGTTCAATTTAAAGAAACAGTTAAATTTAAAATGGAAGATTTTTACACTGCATCAAATCCATATGAGGATCTTTAAAGTGGTCAAAAGTGTCCACAATCAGACAAAACATATGCAATATTTCTCAGCATTAAATGGTATAAGGATGATTTCATAATGTATTAGATGACTTAATATATAGTTATATATAATATATTAGTATATTATATTATGTGTGCATGTTTTATTTGTATACACACACACACACACACACATACATACACACAATTCCTGTGGACAGATTATTTTGTATTTCTCATTTTTATTTACTCAGGCTAACAAGTATTGTGCTTCTAAATTAATCTATCTATGTATATAAAATCTAATAAATTTTACACACTTGTAATATCCCAAGTCATATAATCTAAAATAATTTATGGAAATAAATCATCTTTGAACATTTAGAAAATACAGTTTGCTAAGAAACAGAATTTAAGAACATATTTTAGAACACTTTTAGGTTACAAGGCCATCATTCACACTCAGTCACTGCCTGGAGCAGAAGCTCATCGGGTACCTCTTCAGTGGCCCTTTCTACTTCCTGCAGAGCTTCCAGATAAGCAGGGTCATCAGGCCACTCTCCCCAATCCTCAGACTGAGGAGCCGAGGAGGACTCTGTTGAATCAGTCCTGGGTACAGAGCTGTGCGCAAGCTCAATGTTCCCCAGTTCATCCGTTAAATATGCCTGATCCTCTTCATCCTTATGTAAAGAAAGGTGTCAAAGTCAACACACAAATATACATTCAAACTAATGTATGGTTACGTAAATTACAGGTGTCTCCATCCAGATTCCAGATGAGCTGAATCCTGACTGACCTCCATCAGCAGGTGGCTCATGCAGACCTCTTGAGGCAGAGGGAAGCCTGTAAAAACATTGAAATGCCATAATATTACAATCTATCCCACTTAAATGTTATATCTTTCCCCACAAATGTTCCATATCTAGCCACATCTTAAGTGTTATTAGCAATCTAATTGATATGACTATAAAAGAAATTATTATTATTTTGAATTAACTTTTTTTTTCTCATGTTTTAGTTTTCTTTTGTAATTTTTATTCGTTTTTTTAAATTATTTCTTATATCTGTTTGTCATTTTACTACTTCAGCCTGAACGTATTTGAGTTAGTTGCTGAGGCAATATATTAATATTTTATTTCAGCTTTACAGAAAATGATGATAATATGTTTTGTTAACAATAACAACAATACATCTTAACAGATTCTTATCTAGAAGCAATATCACATCTATAGCAAACACTGTCACATCTAGTGGCAGTACAAGCTATAGTAGTAAAGCTATATAGTAGCTAGAAAGTAAAAGGTGTTATGTGGTGCTATTTATTCTTCTGTGGAGCGTACTGGAGGATCTGTAGTTCTGTCTCCTGCACTCAGGGTCATGGCATCTTTGATACCACAGAATATCCTCTTGCAGATCACCAAGCATTTCTGACTCAAAAAGAAGAATAAAGAGCATCCGTAATTGTTACAGATCATCAAACAGACAATGTAAAGTAATGCAAATCACAGCAGTACAGACTCACATGATGTTGTTGCTCTTGTGAAAGCGCTTCACGTTGTGGCACCAGCGAAATTTCTCAATATCATAAACCAACAGCTGTTCAGATGCAAAGTAGTTCCATCGCCGGATGCCTGTTTGGGTTAAATGTGACATTCAGTTCACAAAGCTTTCAGCTGAAGTAATTCCTTTTGTGAAAAAGTGCTTTGAGTTACATGAGGGACAAACAAGTTTCTTTAAATTGAAAGAAACTGAGGTACAATGAAAGCATGGCACCATCTCTTACTTCCTTGAATGCCATCCTTGCACACAAGTGTCAGCACAAATTCATCCACCTCTTTAAAAGGAGACAGCTTCTGTTCACCCAACAGATCTACAGTATATGGAGAGGGCAGAGTGAAAAGTGTCCACTTGTAGTTAACTGTCAATGCTGTGAACAGTAAAGCATGACATTCAAGCAAAGTAAATGCACATTTTAAGTGAACCACATTGAGTTAATTTGCTCACAAATCCTATTCTAGAAACCACTGATAGCACCTGGGGGTGTTAATTTGTATTTCTCATTACCAGAGCTGTGTGACTCTATCTGAAGGGTCGAACACTGAGATCCTGCTGTACTCTTCTGTGGCATATCATAAGTCAAAATCCTCTGTCCTGTGAAACTAATGCAAAAAAGATATGTGTGTTAGTTAGTGTGTGTAAAATTCAGTATTCTAAAACAAAGATACAATCACAAAAAAAGCTGGCCTCACCAGAATGTGGACAACATGTTTACACAAAGATGTAAAGATGCATACAAATAACCTGATATTGGTGATTAAGGAAGCTAAAAATATGTATTCTTCTTTTGTGGTGTGCTTGGAGGGCTTTGGGACAAACTTGTTGTCTTCTGCCACACAAAATGCTGCATTCTTTCCCAGTTTGGAGGACTTGTAGAGACGGAAGTTTCTGTTCTTGGTGTAGACTCCTTCAAAAGAGAACAGAATGTTATTAAAATGAAGGACCATTTTCTTGTCCCTTACATTCATTGCCGTGTACTTTAAATCGTATATATATATAAACTACATTCTGATAATATAATTTGAATGAAGTGTCATTAAGTGTAATTAAAGAGAGTACACTTTCATGGCAACGTTTTTAAACACAGTTAAGTACACTGTATAATAATAATGTCAAATTAAAAGTTTTTATTTTAATGTTTATTTTAAATAATGTTTGAATAAAGACGTGATTTTTGTCTCGATTTAAAGAAGTACACTGACTTTGCTGTGCTGACTAATATACTAAAGCACACATAAAGTACTTGATTATAATTTTAACTGTTGTGTTATTCAAAATTACATTTTAAGTAAATATATTAAATGTACTAAATTGCAAGTTCATCATTACAAAGGTAAATAAAATGAAAAATATATTTAAATACACAACATAAAATGACATTAAGGTATATTGCAGATTACCATAAATTAAATGCACTTTACTTTTACCATATTTCAAAGATAATAGAAGTAATTATGAATTTAAATGTAGTCATGCAACTATTTGCATTTTATATAAATGTAAATTTAAAAAGCTATTTTAAATTTTAAAAGCATTTTCATTTAATTGTATAATAACATGTAATTAAATGTCAGAAAACATTACATTCTGTTCACACTTTTAAAATATATTCTTTATGTTATAAGTATTCTTATTCATTTAATCAACAGCAAAGAAGTTGCAGTGAACAGTAGTCCTTTAAAGTCAATTGTGTCATTGAAACAATACATTTTTCAAGACTTTGTAGACTAAAGTACAACCTATTCATTCTTACCCAGGTCAACAAAAAGTTGTTCTTGTCCATTTTTGCTCTTCACTATAAGAAAGTCAAGATCCTTCTCTTCATACTTTCTTCTCTTGGCCTGAGAACCATCCACATCATCTCTGTTCTCTCTTGGACAGACTTCTGTTGTAGGTGCCTCTGGTTTGCTTTAAACCAAATCAAACCAATATGATATTATATCAGAAACAGAAGGATGTAGAAATGTAGAACACTGCAAAAATATAAAAGATGAGTTTGTGAGAAACAGATTCAGTTCTAAGTTCTGAGTTTGGTCACAGCTTCCAGCATTTGTCATCTCACCTTTTTTGAAGGCTTTTTAGAGCAGGATGCAGGATATCATGAATAAATCGCCCTGCAAACATGCACACACACATCACTATCACAGACTGCAACAAATATATCTGCATCAACCACCATGTAATCACTCTTTGTACATGTTGATGATTTAACAATGACTCACCTACATGAGAGTTGTCTTTGAATACAGCACTGGGAAGCATGAAGATAAGATGGCGACTAAACTTCTCAGAGGTGCTGGAGTCTAGATTAAGGACATCTCTTGCAGAGCAGTGTAGACCATAAACCTCCTCTAGCTTCTCACACACATACTGTTTTTGTATATGGAGGTTTGAAAGTATAATTATTACTATCTAATATATCTAATAGTTATACTATTTTTTTTGTATAACACACTATTCAAACGTTTGGGGTCAGTAAGATTTAGTTTTTACATGTTTTTGAAAGAAGTCTTTTGAGCTCACCAAGGCTGCATTTATTTGGTTAAAAATACACTGTAAACAGTAACATTGTGAATCTATTACAGATGTTGTCAGTACCATTGTTTTAATTTAATATACTTTTAAAATGTAATTTATTCATGCAATGGCAAAGCTTGATTCTCAGCAGCCATTATTCCAATCTTCAGTGTCACGTGATTCTTCAGAAATCCTCCTAATATGCTGATTTGGTGCTCAATAAAAATGTCTTATTATTATAAACGTTGAAAGCTGTTGTGCCGCTTAATATTTTTGTGGAAACATTATACATTTTTAAAGATATTTTTTGATATTTAACGGGTCATCTGATGCGTTTTTTTAAAAGATCATTATTGGTGTATTTGGTGTAACAGATATTTGATCATTATTAATGTTCAAAAAACACATTATTTTTCAAATACTGTACGTTATTGTAAGTCCTCTATGCCCCGCTTCTCTCAAACGCTTTGTTTTCTACAAAATCCCTCCTTCCGACAAGCACAGTCTGCTCTGATTGGCCAGCTGACCCAGTGCATTTGTGATTGGCCAAACACCACAAGCAAGCATCGGAAATGTAATGCCCCTTACCATAATCACGAGCTCATCTTTCAAAATAAATGTAAAGACATAAGTAATGTCATTAGTTTTACCATCATTTTCAAGCCCGAAAGGGGAACAGATGCGTGTTGACAGACACAAGTGATGAAGCTGGTATGTGTTTGCAGTAACCAAGCCACGGTTAAGACAGCTGACCCCCCGGTCCCCCACTGTGATGTGACCCCCCCCCCCCCCCGCCTCTCTCGTCTCTCTTCTCTCTCCTTCTCTCTCTCTCGCGCGCACACACACACGATGCGCAAACTCCGCATTTGAACAGTCAATAGCAAACTTAAACTAATAACAAAACCGTAGCTGATTCAGACGCGCCAGACTGTCATAGCAAAGTCAGAATTACCTCCTCTCCTAGGTTCACGAAACGGTAGTCCATAAAATGCATTGCTGTTCTATTGTAAGTAATCTTAAAGATTCCTAAATGCATCTACTCTGGAAGGCCAAATAAAGTGCTTTTGCTTTCGCACTTAAACACACAGCGTCTCGCTGACATGGCTGTTTCAACACTAACTATGGTTACAGAAATCATGCCTTCTTTCTTCGCGTGCACATTTGGGCGCATTATGCAAATATTTCCACATAGTGAGGTAGACATGTGGGGTGTGTTAGAACGAGTCGTTTTAGGGGGGCGTGGAAGAGTCTTAACTTTTATAAAGAATATCTATTTGGATTTGAAACTTTAGTCTTTGCATTTCAGGGATTTTATCTATGCACAATCAGCTTGTAACACTCCAAAATGAAAGGAAAACTTGAAATCGCATCATATGACCCCTTTAACAGAAAATCTTGAATAAAAATGCATTTATTTGCAATAATCTGAAATCAAAATCTTTTGTAACATTATAAATGTCTTTACTGTAATATTTGTTCACTTCAATATGTCCTTGCTAAATAAAAATATTATTTTAAAAAAACCTTACTGACCCCAAACATTTGAAGAGTAGTGTATACATACCTGGATTAGTTTTGACACCATCATCTTGCCGTCCAGGTGTGTGTTGGAGGCTTTGTCGAACTCTAAGTCCAAGTAAAGTTTGCAGACGGCCCCTTCCAGAATGACCTCATAGCAGTGCATCAGAGACTGTCTGTGAGTGCTGAAGAGACAAAAATCTCTCATTCACCTACAGCAATGCCTCTAAGTGCATGCACATTGTATTAAAAGTGAAGTAAAAGTAAATTACTACCGACTACTGATTACAGTTTTATAAAATTCCTCATCTGTAGCAGATAACTTTCTTTAAGTAACTTTCCTAAAACTGATTTATACATATCATTATGTGTCGCAGGCACCTGTAATAATGCCAAAGTTCACTGTAGCTGGTCACTAGGAAAATCCTCTGTCCAGCATCACTGCCTTCCTTCTCCAGTGAAAATAAATGCACATCCTGATAAAGACATAATAAGAGCCAAACACTTTAAAAATAGCAAAGTTATACCTCATTTAAACAGATATGCAACAGCTTCTGTCTAGACCTGTTTAATGTGCTGAGTGAAGGCGATGGCTGCGTTCTGCCGTGGGAAGAGTCTCCAGACAGAGGAGGGCTGCCATGGCCGGGACAGACGGGGCTTGTACGGACAGCTCAGAGGAGAAGACTGAAAAGTTGAGGCTCTCTGCTCCACAGACTTCAGCCTGTCCTGCCATTTTCCTCCTGCCATCCTTGCCTCAAAACACTTAAGTATGATTAAATCTCACTCATGCTGTGATGTGATTAGCAGGGGACAGTGAAGAGCTCAGGAGAACTGAAGTCACCTGCAAGCAAATAAAAGTCCATCAGCAAATACACAGCAGATCATAACAGATTACTCTAATACAGGGATATTATCAGGCTTTAATATGAATGGTGTGCATACTAACTATCAATACATATGGAGACAGACAGACAGAGAGAGAGAGAGACAGAGAGAGAGAGAGAGAGAGAGAGAGAGAGAGAGAGAAATACAATTTTACTGGTTTCGGATGAGACAGTAGATATAAAACTTATACAGCAGGTTATAACATATACAATGTATTCTATGATATTTATATATTCAGCCCCTGTACAAAGAGTACATTTAAAGAATGAGTGCTACACCTAGTTTGGTCGCTTACTTGCATTCTTCCTCGTGTAGTCCTTTTGTTTTTGTACATTTACAGTCTGAAGCATTTGAACTGCGCGTCATAGAAACGAAGTGTTGCGCATGCGCTGGATTTACCGAGCGCGAAACGGAACTGCTTTGAGTCATGAATATTCATAAGTCGACACCGCCCTCGTCGTTTTTGACGTAATTTTCGTCTTTTTATCTAATTGTTTTCATGTTATATTTTTGTAGATTCATACTATTTATGCATGTTGTTGTACTGTTATTACATAAAGTTGAATTAAATCTAAATTAAAACTAAATAAAAAATATTTACCTAATTAATATTCATGAGCTCCCCTGAGTATGTCGCCAAGCATGCCGGGGGTGCTGTCCCCCAGTACAGCAGCGGTCGGCGCGTTATTTTGAACGAAGGATGGAGTTTATACGTGCGCTGCAGTTATTAAAATTAAACAGTGTGTCTACAGGTATGGTTTAATTTTTGTCACTAGCATGTCCTAGAAACAATGGCTAAATGGCTTTTGAGATCCACTGTGTGTATTGTTGTAGTAAACCTCGAAATATGTTGAGTTGTATCTGACGCTGTCATTTCGGGGGTTTGTTTTGGTTTCAGTTTATGGTTTGTTATATAATATGTGACATTTTAACGCAAAACGTTTTTCTTTTACCATAGCAGAGAAACGTTAACTAGCCGTTGAAACTGTCATAGTGTTTATAATTAGATGGAAAACAACCAGGGTGACTATATCACTATATAGTCATACTATATATATATATATATATATCGCATAATCACAGTCTGTGTCAACTTAATGAGCAGGCCGCGCAGTTAGGGGCATTATAACGATACTTTACACTATATGTTGACTTGTTGACATGTTTTAGCCTGGGTGGATGCAGTGTGGGATTTCGAGTTCACCCACGCAGAGCCTCTTGACCCTGTTATTGAGGAGGAGATAAAAGAAGACCCTGATGTTTTCAAATCAGTTTATATGCAGCTTTTGCCCTTCTCCAATGAGGATGATGACAATACACAGGTATAACATGTAATGATGCTGTGATTTCTTTCTGCTTCCCGCCACAAAATAGTACATTTGTTTGCAATGCAGGCAGTGTAAATGTAACTTGCTTATGATGTATTTTTTCCCTGCAGAGTATCTGGGTGGTGTTTGGTGAGAATGGTGTCTCTGCAAAAACTTTGGTAGCTGTCCTTTCCTACTTCATCCTTAGTGCTAAAACCAAAAGTCCCAGTCTTGAACAGAGACTATGTGGTCTACAGGCAGCCTCTCTATACTTGTTGCTGTTAAAAATACCTGGTCAGTTTCCATCCCTTGCATCTGGCTGCAGTGCGGAATTCCTTCCTAATGCATGGCATGACACTGATTTCAGGTTGTTAGGCCCTCATGAGTTTATTTGATGTTTTTTTCTTTTTGTCCATCTTTAGGGAGTGTTGCGAATAAAGTGTACCATCAGATTCTTTTTGATACTTGTCTGAACATGCCCCTGAAATGCTGGCCTCGAGACTCTAGCAAGAAACGCAAGAAAGATTCTTTGAAAAGCTCTCAAGGTGATACCAAAACTGGCAAGCGATCCAAACCCCCAAAGAAAGTGTCAGAAGAGGTATAGAATTTAAATTTTGTTTGTTTGTATATGTGGCATTTACACTTATCATCTTTAAAAGCGTTTTTTCCTACTCTGTCAGTGTGACAGTTGTGTCATGTATTTTGGTGTTTTGTTTCCCAACAGATGGAGATTGATGATGATGAAGAAGAGGGGGTGTACTTTTCTGCACAGGATTTGCTGAAACTAAGAGAGGGCATTGTCTTGCTGGTTCGCACACTTCTGAGACTGCTCGAGAGATTTTCTCTTCGGGACAAACCTCAGAGTGCTGACAGCTGTGTTCAGGTCAGTCAATGATGACTGAATGATCACTCAGCACTTGTGTGCTACTTGTGGTTGTGTTGGGGATTTGTGTGAATGTTAAAAGTAGTTTTAGGTACAGCTGTTCATTTTTTCTGTTTTCTGTTAGCCAGTTTGACCCTCTTTGCAATCTTGAGACTATTATGTTGTTAGATAATCAGTTCTCACATAGCATATAAAGCAATGTTTTTGTATAGATCTGAATATGGTTGAACATTTTCACACATTGATAATAACTAGTGCTGTCAAACGATTAATCGCATCCAAAATAAAGGCTTTTGTTTACATAAAATATGTATGTGTACTGTGTACATTTATTTTATATTTTATATAAATACACACACATACAGTAAATATTGTGAATTCTTTTTTACATTTTTTTTTTTACATTTATATTCTTATATTTTATATAAATATATTTAATATAAACATAACATATTTTTCTTAAAAATATACATGCATGTGTGTGGATTTATATATAAATAATATACACAGTCTCACATTATTACACAACACACCTGTTAAATTTGGGGATGCGATTAATCACGATTAAACGTTTGAGCCGCACTACTAGTAATAAACCTCTGAAACCTAAAAAATTACTATTTTATAATTTATTTACAGAATGCTGAGATTACGTTTTTACTTCATTAACTTTCAGCTTTCACGAAACTTACCCACTTTGAGCCATCCAGTGGAGATATGTCATTCTCTCAGGAAAAGGAAATCAAAAGAAAATAGAAAGATGAGAAATGATTCAGCACTACTTTTAAGTATTTTTGAGCACATTCTTCATTAGATTTTGAATTGGCTTTTAGTTTTTTAGTTTTTACAATTTGTTTAGTATGTCATGTAGTTATATTTAAAAAAAAATATTGATTTTTAACTTTAATTTGTTTTTATTTCAGTTATATACTTGTAATTTTAGCATTTCGACTTAAAACTTATTTTTAAAAACGTACTTTTATTTCAGTTTGTTGCAAAGGCAATATATCTAATTTGCATTTGTTTTTCAAGTTTAATTTTTTCATCCAATATTTATATTCATCTTAAACTATTTTATAATAAGCTATTCTAAACTATCTAAACTAAACTATTTTAGTATAGTTTTAGTTAACAATATCAACTCTAATGCATTTGTTAAGAGTCTTTTTGTGTGTTTTCAAGTAGTGTCAACCAATTAAAGAGTCTGCCTGAGCTGTCCTACCATGGACTGGGGCTACTTTGCTCAACCATTCATGGTGAAGGAGATGAGGTGAGTATGGGTTACTCCAAAAAACCACTGCATTTTAGTTGCATGAGTTACATTACATTGCTTGATCTTTATGGGTGTTGAATTTTACAGTGCCGTCGCCGAGTGTTCCGCAAACTACTCTATGTTATTCTAATGATGAAAACACAAGAGAGGTCCAAGCCATGTCTCCTTGCTCCATCTCAGACTGTCTGTGGTGCCAGAGACCATGCCATACTTTTCATTAGGTTAGTAACTGTTTATTCCATTCTTCCTGGGGTTCCAGTAATGCTTCATGTAGGAATATTTATGTTCTGTTTTTAAAATTACATTCAATTTCTAAACTTTTTTTTGTCCCATGCTGTGTGTTCAGCATTGATTCTGTGAGTTGTTTATATCTGAATTATGTGTGTCCTGTGTTCTAGTCATATTGTTGATAAGCAGAGGGAGGCCACATTGCCACTTTTACGGATCCTTGTGCAACACATCTGCCATCAGGTATATTTTATTTTAAAACAAAATTTTAACTAAAAATGAATTGCTTCATTTTAGTTATGTCTCAGCTCTCATTGTCATTCCAAACCTGTATGTTGTTATTCTTTTCATGGAACATGGATATTTTTTGAAGAATCCACATCTGTTATGGTCCAATACATAAAAAGTTCTATAAAAGTAGTTTATATAGCTGTGTGCTATTTTCCATGTTTTTTAAAGCAACATACAGAGATTTATGTAATTATTCGCTATCAAATCATTCATGAAAATCAATAGGCAGCTCTCAAATCAAATATCTTGAGACCAAACATTATTTACATCAAAGACCTGAGTGGAGATTCTATATGACTCTCTGATTGAGTTTTACAGGGGGAAAAAAACAGTATCCAAATTTGAAACAGCAAATCTTTTAGGATATTTCTGTCATTTACTCACTTTCATGTCATTCTTAACCCATAAGACTTCTGTTAATCTTCACTAATATTTTTAATGAAACCTGAGAGAGGTTTCTATCCCTCCATTAAAAGTCCAGGTAACTTCAACTTAAAAGATCCAAAAACGTGACTGTGTTTGTGTGTGTGTTTGTTTCAGATGGTGGAGAAGTCTGAATATCGAGCCAGTGGAGCACAAACTGTTGGGAAACTGATGGCTAAGATGCCGTGTCAGGACTATGCAGCCATTGTTAAGTGGCTCTATAGCTACTCCCGAAACAACAAGGTAAACTGTGTGACTGATGTCACAGCCCTATGACTATTTTCATTTAAGCACAATTTACCATGTGCACAAATTATTTGATATTTGTCAATGCTCTTGTCTGTTTCTGATGAATAACAATGCAAACCACTGTTCAGGTGGCATTCAGAATGTTTGCGCTTGATGTTGCCATGGTCCTGTTGGAGCAGAGTGAGAGGGATGTGGACGATACAGTGGACCCTGAGCTGGCTGTGTTCCTGCCTCACAGGTTTCTGGTGCACAACATCGTCTACAATCATCGTAATGATGTTTCCCCAACAGTCAGAGGTCACGCGTTGCACTGCCTGGCACAGTGTCTGGAGCTTGATTCCCAGAATGCTACGAAATGTGTTCATGAGCTTTTTTCCAACAGTATGTATATTACTACAGTACGGTAACTGTACTGCTCTGTGTAAAATGTTTGTATATGAATGAGTTCTATTATTTATTTGTAACAAGCAGCATGTTTGAATACTGAATAAGCTCATTCTTTTCTTATCAGGTGCTCAAACTATGTTGGAGTCAGGCCGCTCTGAGCGTAAGATCATATTTCGGTATTTAAAATGAAATAAGTGCGAGGCATTTTTATAGTCAGTGATGGTTCAGTTTGAGTTTTGTTTTTCAGAAACTCTAAAACGAAGAGAGACTGTTCAGAAAACCGCTCTGACCTTCAGAACCATTGAGCTTACAAAACACAAGAGCATTACCACGACCCACAGGAGCATCATGAATACTTCCTTACAGAGTAAGCTCACCTCATATAGGCCTTGTCACAAGATATCTTTTAGGTCATACAAGATTTGCACATGGATATTTATTAAAGGGTGAAGAACCACCGTCATGCCAAACTAAAATGACTGTGAAGCATATTTTATTGGATTGTACTGTTTTGAATGTAAATAGACAAATGTTTTATTCAGAGGTGTTTTTAACTGATTTATTTAAAGATGTATCATCTGAATGTATTTTTAAATTTTTGTCTAGTGTACATCTGAAATGTCTTTTATAACCTTTGTTAATTGTATACCTTGTATAATTTATTCAGAGATCGCCATGGAAATAGCCTTGATGCTGGCATGGCGTTAGAAAGTGAATAAATAAATATAGCCCTTGTCATTTAACTTTAAAATTTAGCTATTTCTTTATTAATGTTTCTTTATTTACTTTTAGATGAGGAAGCTATGACTCTGTTTAAAAAACATGTCAGTGATCCAAAAACCAATGCTAGAAAAAGTGCCCTGGAGGTAGGAAATACATTCTACACTTTGAAGCATTTCAGATTTTTCCTATATATGTTTACTTATAAAGTTTCTTCCATCAAACTTCTTTTTAGTACTTTAGTTGTGAGATTGCTCTGTAGCCGTACACATTCAAATGTTGTTTTTATCCTATTTTTGCAGAGGTAGACTGCAAAAACCTTTCCATCATTTTTTCCATCTTTTCCATCAAAACCATAATTTTTATTGTCAAAATACTGTAGTGTAAAGATAGCAGCTATAACTGATTGTGTGTCTTTCATGTGTTTGTGTAGACCGTCATGAGTCTACTGAAGCATGGGGTGATCTCATGCAGTGCGGAGAATCTGAGTATTCTGTCAGATCGCTGCAGGGATCCTGCTGTCTCAGTGAAGAAGAAAGCCATGCAGTGCCTTATAGATCTCCTCGCTGTGAGCACCCCCTCCCAACCTCACAATACTATGGCCATCTGTTATGACCAATAATATGATTAGCTAGTCAAAACAGTCAATCTTTTACCTGTGCCTCAACATTGTAATGATTACCACCAAGGCCAGGTTTGAATTCTAACTAGTTTTTTTTTTAAGACTTTGACTTTGAATTTGTCCTGTTTTTCTCATGACCAATGTAAGCCAGACAGTATGGTCGCTTTCTTTCACAAATAAGATAATAATCAAATTTGTTTACTCATAACTGCACAATTTTACCCACAAAATAATAATAACAATTTTTTTTTAGGCCTGTCCACTTAAGGGTTGCTGTAAACCTTTAAATTTTCATACTACTATGCTGGTTTAGTGTGTGTCCTCAGCATCTTGTGAACTTTTTCCATTCAATCATTATGTTTCCAGGCTCTGCCTGAGAATAGAGAAGTGCAGGAGGCCTGGCTGAGAGGAGTGTTACCGGCTGTCATGGACTCTGAGAGCTCTGTGCAAGAGAAAGCTCTTGAGTGTCTGGACCATGTCGTCATTGCTCACATTAAGAGTCAAGGCAAATATCGGGATAGTGACGCCTCTCAGAAGTTGGCCTGGGAATTACTGGGACTGCTGTGTGAAAAGTGTCAAGACCTCAAGTCAGTAACACATGTTCTAACCATCTGTGAATAGTGGTGTGTGACATGTTTCCCATTTTTTTCCCTTTCTTTCATTGTTTTCTTTCATTGTTTTAATTCTGTCATCCTCCACATCTTTCTCTTCTGTAGTCGGTATTTCAGCAAGGCTTTCAGCGTGTGGGCTCCACAGCAGAAGTTCACTCCTGCATTTGTGAATGGTTTGCTGTCTCATACCGAGGGAGAGAAGGCTGCTGCTACCTGGCTGCTGTTAGCTAAAATTGCCAGTTGTTCTCCTAAACTGAACTATGGCACTATACTGGATACCTGGGAGAATATAATCAGGTCACAGAACAGATCTAAACAAGTTTTTTTTTGTTTTCTGTTTTAGTAAATGTACAAATTGTTATAGTATAAAGAAAAAAGGTCAAAGAATATGTAGTTTTGTTCTAATAATTTAGATTTTTACTGATGTTAAGAGTGTTTAAAAGGTAACTGCTTGTTCCAAAATATGTTTCAAGATTTTTTTTAACTATGTTTTTGTTTTTGTTTTTTATTAATAGGTCACCAGTTGTTTCAGTTACAATGACCTGCCATATCTTGAGCGTTTTGGGTGACATTGCCTCTAATCTCAATGATGACACCAAAACCAGAATTGTAGGTAAGTGTGGTTTGTCAGGACTTCAGAATGCAACTGATATGATCGCAAATGCATCTGAAAAGTATTATTTGTTATTATAATTAAAAATAGTTCCCATTGGTGACAGATGATGTGGTTTCATCATAACTGATCTTGTGAGGTGGCAGTAATTTATTACATCTTTAAGGAGCAAACAAGTTGGTCTTGTGAGCCATTTCTAGGTCTTACTCACTGAACTGCAAGTCATTTATAGTCAGGTTGGATTCAGATGAACTGAGAAACGCTATTGTGCTATTAATTTGTACTTCAGGTTGATGATGCACACACTGCTATGGGGTTGGTGAGATTTATTTTTATTTTTTTTTAGAAGTCCCTTATGCCAACCAAGGCTGCATTCATTTAATTCAAAATACAGTAAAAACAGTAATGTTGTGAAATGTTATTACAATTTAAAATACCTTCTCTTTTAATATATTTTAAAATCTAATTTATTGCTGTGATTACAAAGTGACTTTGTGATTTTTCTCTACTCTTCAGTGTCACGTGATCCTTCAGCAATCATTCTAATATACTGATTTGGTGCTAAAGAAACATTTCTTTTAATTATCAAAATGAAATAGAAATAATTTATGACATTTATAAATGTCACTTTTTATTGTTGTTAATGTGTCCATATTGAATAAAATGATTCATTTATTTCTTTCTTTCAAAGAAAAAAAACAATTCTTACTGACCCGAAACTTTTGTACTATAGTGTATAAGTACTCTGTTTAATTACCTACTGGATGTTTGCGTAAGATGGGTAATTCAGTTAAACTATCGCGTTCACAATACAACTTTGTTAGTAATGGCATTTTAAATCAAGTACATTACAAATGCATATTTTACCTGTGTAGATGATCTGATGAGCTGGTTGAAGACTTTCAGCCTGCCTTTAGAGGTGATCAGCTCCTGTGTGGATACTCTGGTCAGATTTGCAAGATCAGACAACACTCAGGACACATTGGTAAGATCATACCATTGCCAGTAAGGTTTTAATAAAATGTGTCATTTATACTCTAATACTTTTGTGTGTGTGTGTTTTAGAAGTTCCTGAATCGTTTCTGTGGAGAGCTGGTCTCTGTGTGTGAGAGTTATCTGTCTGGTGTCATTCTACAAGAGAAGGGAGCTGAAAACATCAATGAAGACCTGCTGGTATATACCAAGATTTTATTAAAAATCCAACTGTTTTTTTAAGGCCTACTTATGCCATTATTAAAGTTTTTTGCAACGAAAACAAGTATAATTTAGTTTTACATGACTATTTGACACCCTCTATGACATTTACTATTAAACTGGTTGTGAAGGATCCTTCTTAAGTTAAGTTAAATTGTGCATTTTTAAATGGCAGTGTTTTGTTCCCTTTTTTCAATCTATCATCCATTTCTCAGGTGAAACATCTTTATACACTTGGTGCTGCTTCTCTCCATTGTCCTTCTAAAGTGGAAAAGAGAATTTTCCTTCTGGTTCAGTCTGTTCTAACTCCCTCAGAGCAGCAGCCAGGTTTGTCCATACAACTTTTTTCTGCTTGGTATGGATGTGCATCTATCCCAGTTTTCTTATGTGCATGTGCCTGTATTAAGCCAAAAAAAGACAACCAAAGAGCATCTCAGAAAACTGTTGTAGTTATCTGCCCAGACTAATATGCGTTTTAAGCTATTTACACCTGATGTCAATATTAGTGTCTTAGAGAAATGTTGCAAATCCATCTGAACTACATGTAATTTTTTTTAAATTCTGTTTTCTCCCAGTTCCTGCTGAAGGAGAAGATCTGCCTGCTAGTCAGCCTCTGTCTCAGTTCAAACCCAATTCCATGCCAACAGTGGTGCGAGCACATGCTGTTATCACATTAGGTCTGAAACATTTACTAACTAATTGTTATTTTAGACGCACAAAACCCAATGTGACGACATCTGTTTTGAGTTTGGTCTGTTCTTTTTCTGTCATAGGTAAGCTGTGTCTGCAGCACGAGGAACTGATGTTGAAGTATCTGCCTGTGTTTGCGCGGGAGCTGGAAGTGGGCACAGAGTTGGGCGTTCGCAGTAACGTAGTGGTGGTGATGTGCGATCTTTGCGTGCGCTACACCAACACAGTGACCCGATATATCTCAAATATCTCAGCCTGTCTGAGAGACAAAGACCCCATCGTCCGAGAGCAGACCCTCATTATGCTCACTAACTTATTGCAGGTACACACGCAAACCTGCGATCAAACCTTCAGAGCATACTTTTTTTTTTTATCTGGCTGTCAGTTTTGTTCTGCATTTTGATGTTTTGCTCTTTAACAGGAAGAATATGTGAAATGGAAAGGTGCACTGTTTTTCCGCTTTGCTATTGCTCTTGTGGACCCAGACCCTACCATTGCAGAGTAAGAAATATGACCAAAGAAAAGCTTATCACCGTGCAGTTTCTTTTGCCATTTAATCTAATGTTTTGATGTGATTTCATTTTTTTGTTGTTGTTGTTGTTTAGTCTCTGTGAGTACTGCCTGGTTGACCTCCTGCTTAAGAAGAGTCCCCTCATGTTTTCCCAGCATTTCATCGAATGCATTTTCCACTTCAACTCTTATGAAAAACACAAGAAATATAATAAATTCCCTCAAACAGAGAGGTAAATTCTAAAATGATTCATCATATGAACCTGGAGATGGCTTTTACAGTTGTGTGCAAAAAATACTGTTTAATTTTCTTTCAATTTATGGGAAGAAACTACTTTGTGGAATTCAGTGAGTTCTGAAAATGTGTTTCTTTGTATGTTTTCTGTTAGTGAGAAAAGCAAGTTTTCTTTGAAAGGACCACAGAATAAAGGCAAACGTTTCAGGATCTACAGGTTCCTACTGAAAAACTTTACTGATGAAAAACGATTCAATATCACTACCAAAATCTGCCAGGACATCCTTGGTAAGAGCTGTGTGTGATTGAATGCTTGCTAGGGTGTTTGCAGTGTGCAGGGTTTGTACAGATTTAGGGAGTGAAATTTAGCGCTTTCAAGGGTGGAGAAGCTGTTTATAATAAACTATTATAAATGTAAATTCCAATTCCAAGTCCAATTCATCAAATTAGAAAATTATGTAACAAATGAATGTTCAGTTGTAAAATTGAGACGAATGGTATTTTACACCAAGAGCAAAACAAAGATGAAACAAATTCTGAATCTGAATCTTACATACAGTGGGGCAAAAAAGTATTTAGTCAGCCACCAATTGTGCAAGTTCTCCCACTTAAAAAGATGAGAGAGGCCTGTAATTTTCATCATAGGTATACCTCACCTATGAGAGACAAAATGAGAAAAAAAAAATCCAGACAATCACATTGTAGGATTTTTAAAGAAATAATTTGCAAATTATGGTGGAAAATAAGTATTTGTTGAGGTCACCTACGAACAAGAAAGATTTCTGGCTCTCACAGACCTGTAATTTCTTCTTTAAGAGGCTCCTCTGTCCCCCACTCGTTACCTGTATTAATGGCATCTGTTTGACCTTGTTATCAGTATAAAAGACACCTGTCCCCAACCTCAAACAGTCACACTCCAAACTCCACCATGGCCAAGACCAAGAGCTGTCAAAGGACACCAGAAACAAAAATGTAGACCTGCACCAGGCTGGGAAGAATGAATCTGCAATAGGTAAGCAGCTTGGTGTGAAGAAATCAACTGTGGGAGCAATTATTAGAAAATGGAAGATATACAAGACCACTGATAATCTCCCTTGATTTGGGGCTCCACGCAAGATCTCACCCCCCGTGGGGTCAAAATGATCACAAGAAAAAAATCCCAGAACCACACGGGGGGAACCTAGTGAATGACCTGCAGAGAGCTGGTACCAAAGTAACAAAGGCGACCATCAGTAACACACTGCGCCGCCAGTGACTCAAATCCTGCAGTGCCAGACGTTTCCCCCTGCTTAAGCCAGTACATGTCCCAGGCCCGTCTGAAGTTTGCTAGAGAAAATTTGGATGATCCAGAAGAGGATTGGGAGAATGTCATATTGTCAGATGAAAGCCGCCCCCAACAAAATATAACTTTTTGGTAAAACCTCAACTTGTCGTGTTTGGAGGAGAAGAATGCTGAGTTGCATCCAAAGAACTCCATACCTACTGTGAAGCATGGGGGTTTAAACATCATGCTTTGGGGCTGTTTTTTCTGCAAAGGGACCAGGACGACTGATCCTTGTAAACTAAAGAATGAATGGGGCCATGTATCGTGAGGTTTTGAGTGAATACCTCCTTCCATCAGCAAGGGCATTGTAGATGAAACGTGGCTGGGTCTTTCAGTATGACAATGATCCCAAACACACCTCCCGGGCAACGAAGGAGTGGCTTCGTTAAGAAGCATTTCAAGGTCCTGGAGTTGCCTAGCCAGTCTCCAGATCTCAACCCATAGAAAATCTTTGGAGGGAGTTGAAAATTCTTGTTGCCCAGCGACAGCCCCAAAACATACTGCTCTAGATCTGCAATGAGGAATGGTCCAAAAATACCCCCAGCAAGAGTGTGTGAAAACCTTGTGAAGACTTTCAGAAAACGTTTGACCTCTGTCATTGACAACAAATGGTATATAACAAAGTATTGAGATGAATTTTTGTTATTGACCAAATACTTATTTTCACCATAATTTGCAAATAAATTCTTTTAAAATCCTACAATGTGATTTTCTGATTTTTTTTTCTCATTTTGTCTCTCTTAGTTGAGGTATACCTATGATGAAAATTTACAGGCCTCTCTCATCTTTTTAAGTGTGAGAACTTTTGGTGGCTGACTAAATACTTTTTTTTTCCCACTGTAGATAGTATCATAGATGTTATCCTTAGAAGAAGATAGAGAGACAAAGATCTGGTAACGGGTCGAAGAAGGGGAAAAAAGGGGGAGAGGAGAAGGGGAGGGGAAGGAGAGAGAAAGAAGGAAGGAAGAACCTAAGGATGGGAGAAGCAAAGCCGGGAGAAAAAGGGAGTGGAGGTCTCAAAAAGTAAGGCAGAATGACAACAACACTCAGATTGCCCCCTGTTTTTGTGGACTCTGAGCTGCCTCTGGACTCTGAGGGCTCAGAGATGCTTGCAGATATATTTGACATCCTGTCACTGAAAGAGATGAAACTGACAGCCATGAGCGGCCCAGCAGCAGGAGAGGAACCTCAGGAGGATGAGATGGCCATGGCTAAAGCTGTCTTACAGGTGGCCCAGAAAAAGCTGGTCTCACAGGTGAGAAAACATTCTGAAGGCAGTCAAAAAACTATTTTCTGATCTTTGTTGAACTGGCTATCTGTTTTATGTTCAGGTCCAAAAGAGGAACTTTGTGGAGAATGTTATTCCTATCATCATCAGTCTGAAGAAAACGCTGGAAGAGCAGCACTCACCTGTCCTGAAACACCTTATGGCCTACCTACAGGTAATGCATATAAATGTGATTAGATAAAAGGAATGTGCTTTTTGTCCTTACTACTTTAAATAAATGTAGTTCTTAATTATTTCTCTATGCATATATGCACAACAGACAAATGTCTTCCACCACCTCACACCATGAGTTTCATTTTTTAAAGAGCTGACTGTCAAGTTAAACTTTCTAAAACACTGCTGAAAATGTCTAAAAATTTATCTCAGGACCCATGACTTTGGTTCTTATTAGTTGCAAAAAGCATGCAGTAGAGCTGTAAAAAATAAAGCAGAAATCAGCGTAATTAGGTTAACTCCTGTTAGTGGTGAACAGGAGACTACAACAAATATAATTTTTATGTTCCCATTTTCTCCAAAAGCAGAAGAAAAAAAAACTACTGCTAGCATTTCTGTGACTTTGTGAAAGTGGGGAAAAAATGTTGAGATTGATTTTGGTGGTTTGCTGTCACTCCTTCAGCAGCAGTGTTAACTAGTTTATTTGATGCTATGGGAATATAACATTAGTGTTACAAATGTACATTACATTACAAAATATAAAAAACTTGACTAGATTTATAATGTTAATAACTGTGGAAATGTGTCACCACAGTCTGAAAGATGTCCATTAGAACACTTGTCTGATTCATCAAACATTTTCTTGCAACTGTTTAAGCAACAGAAAATTGGAAAGTGTCATTATATTAACCACTGACCATAATTTACTCGCATTAAAAAAACACAAAAGAGTAGCTGAGTAAATTGATCATTGTCATTTTATGAGTAATCTGTTATTCATACCCATCTCTATTACATAGTAGTAGTTTAACCATGTGTATTTGAAACACTTCTTTATTCCAAACAAAAGCCAAACAAACATTTGTTCTGACTCAAGCCTTTTATGTGTGTGCTACAGGTGACCATGCAGGACTATCGTTCACAAGTGAAGGAGTTGTTTGCTGCTGATGAGCAGTTGGCTGCAGAGGTGGAGTATAACCTCAAGCAGTTTGAAAAGGAAAAACAACAACAAGAACAACAGCAGATGGAGAACCAACTGGCCAACTTCACACTGTCACCCCGGCGAAACGTGAGTCAAACATACACCTGCATCGAAAAGTAGTTGAAGTTTGGCAACAAAGCCATTAAGTGTTACTGCTGGTTTTTGACGACTTTGCTTCCTTCCCCTGTTTTTCCTTCTCTTGCTCGATCTTTAGGGTAATGCTGTGACTTCTCCTGCCCAGGCAGCAAACGTTGGGGGGCAGACAGGTTTTGCCACCCCTCTAAATCCTCACGCTGCTAAAGGTCCTGCACAAACCCCTAAATCTGCTCTCAGGTAAAACTGAGCTACATCCCAGTACAACAGATAATTGGACATCGACAGTATAATATCAGTGTAATAACAGTATCATCAGCAAACATTATCTGTAAAGATTATTTGTATGAATAGATATGTTGCATTTACGGTTATTCTTTCTTTTAGGCGTCGCACTTATGCTGGCTTGGTAACTCCAGTCAGGACCCATTCTTCCCCTACAGTGTTTTCAACAGGTAAACCAAATAACAGCCTTTCTGTTGTCAACAACAGAACAATAATATCGCTTATACAGAACAATAACGATATAATTTATTTCTAATGTAATTTTTTCATACTTCTGGTAGGGCTGTGCAAAAAATCAAATGCGATTTTCATTCAAATCTCTTCAGTAAAATCACTTTTGACCAATAGGTGGCGCTGCTATCAAATTGATGTGGTGTGTTCTGTGTTAAGTGACAATGGCACACGCAAAGTTTGGTGTCAATATGTCAAAGCTTTGCCGAGATAAAGCCTCAGAGTCATTTTGGCATCATGCAACCGTCATTTTGGCATTTGGCAACCGTTATACAAAAACAGTTTGCACTTTTTACGTTATACAAAAACGAGTTCGAAAAAAATATGTTTTCAACATAAATCAAAATGGTGGACAGGAAGTTTGGCTGACCATGGCATAATTGGTATGTGTGTTGTCGGCATGACACAAGGAATTTTGAGACCAATTTCATTACAGTAGGCTAATGCAATCAAACTTTATTAGCATTTTTGGAAATTTCAGATTAATGAATGGTTTATTACTCTTGGTAATAAACCATTCATTAGGTGGCGCTGATGAATAGGTGGCGCTGTTACCAAATTGATGTGGCGTGGTCAGTTTGAGGTGACAATTGCACATACAAAGTTTGGTGTAAATATGTCAAAGCTTTGCAGAGATACAGCCTCAGATGCATTGCAGTATGGCATCTTTCCAGCAAATTCGTTGATGCGTTAAACGAAAACTGTTTCGTATATCGACACGAAATCCTTATCTTTTTGCCAGCATGGTCTGGAGATGATCCTAGTCAAATTCGGTGAAAATCGGATTGACGATCTAGGAGGAGTTCGAAAAAGTAGGTTTTCAACATAATTCAAAATGGTGGCGGCAAGAAATTCAGCCAATTATGGCATAATTGGTATCGATGTTCTCGTCGGGATCCAAGGAATCTATCAACATCAGTCTCATTACAATAGGCTAATGTTACATTTTTCAAAATGTCACATTCACCCAAACTTTTTGAGTACCATCAGGGCATGGTGCCAAAGATGCATACCAAGTTTCGTAACGATACGTCAACGCGTTCGTAAAATATAGAATTTTTTGACAATTCAAAATGGCTGACATGGGAAAATTGATTCAACTCGGCATGCTGCACCAAATCTAAAGAGACCAGTTTTGTGATTTTTGGTCAAACCATTCAGAAGTTATAAGCAAAAATAGCAATTTTTCGTATCTCCTGACCACTAGGTGGCACTGCGCCGAAACACTGCAGGTAGCCTCAGGTCATGCTTGTTATAACACAAACCAAGTTTGGTCTCAATATGCCAAACAGTTGCGGAGAAATAGCCTCACATCCTTTTTTGCACGCTTTTCGTCGAATTCGTTTGCACGTTATTCGAGAACACTTTTACTAATCTACTAAACTTGAATTCCATAACTTTTTTCCAGCATGGTCTGAAGATGATCTGTGCCAATTTTGGTGAAAATCAGTCAAACCGTCTAGGACGAGTTCGAAAAAGTAGGTTTTTCGAACAATTAAAGGTAGCGGAAAAAACTAAACCTTTCATTCGACTTGCTGACCAAGGATGCACGACAAAATTCCCTTCTGTGCCTTAAAGTTCAAAAGTTATTAGCATAAACATGAGTGAAATTTTGCACACGTGGTGGCACTAGAGAGTTTGAGATAGAGACTCCAAACTTCCTATGGTTGATGATGAGACTTTCCTCTATCAGTGTGCCAAATTTCATAACTTTCCCGCAAGCTGTTCTATGGGCTGCCATAGAGTTCCAGAGCGGAAAAAGAAGAAGAATGCCAATGGATACAATAGGTGCCATCGCACCTTCAGTGCTTGGCCCCTAATAAAGACTTGTTGACATTAAACAAATAGATAGATTTCACATTCTATGTAATAAGAAATTATCAAAATTACAATTATGGTTACAAACTTTGGCCATTCCGAGGCGTATTTTGCTTCCGATATGGGTGAATAATTACAAATTGTGTAAAAAAAAAAAAAAAGCATTGGCAGTAATAAAACAAAATGCATTGCTTTTTGTGTACTTTAATAAAGATCATCTGTATTATCAGTTAAAATTTTTTTTACTGTAAGTGCGTGCTCTCACTCACTCAAAACAGAAGGTTCATCCCTCTCGCTCTCTCAGGACGAAGAAAACAATGGTAGATAGAACAGGGGGAGAGCCCATCATGTCAGCAAAAAAGGTCCACAAGGAGATTTCAAAGTCGTTTTGGTGGGTCCACCCATAAACAGTTTTGCACCATGTGTCCACCGCTTAAAGGGACGGAAATAACACGGGGGTGTGGCGTAAAACACAGAGATTAATGGTTGTGAACCGGATGGTCACACAATTCAGTGTTGAACGCAACTAAATCTCGAAGAACGATGGATACCGTACAGAATGCGTAAAACAAACTAGAACAGATGATGCGAAAGATAACGACAGGTGATAGAGTGATAGACAACAGGATGTTCTACTTTAACAAAATTCCAGAACAAAATCAAGAGTCGTACGTAGCTTCCCTTTCCCTCACCCACTGGCCTCTCATCCTTCCATTGTTGGAATCACAGGGACCCAAACACATACGTAATGACACAACGATCTGTTGAGACTTGTATATTATCTGCGACTGTTGATTGTATATTGGCATTTTCCTTTGTTCAACTCCCCACACCTGAGCTACAGGAGGAATAAAAATACTTGTGTGGTTAGTACTATCTGGGAGGGTGGCCATTTTAAAGATTTTAAAAGTACCTGTGCTGAAGTGAGCTAGTAAAACCCCAGACATTGTTTTCATTTGAGAAATGAAAATGCTTCAGTTTAAATAAACACAAACTTTTTTCTGATTCTTTAAAGCGAGCATCAATGAAGTGACATTTGGAGAGCAAGTCAGTGCCATCTGCAATGAATCTGGAAGAGGTATGTTTAAAAAATAAAATAAAAATTCACATTTAATCTGTTAGAATAGATTAAGTTTTAAGGTCAGAAATCTCGGTTTTGACACCATAACCCAGGTCTATCAATAGTTTTTAAAAAGTGACCGATCCCTCCGTTCAGCTGCGTGTTACAAAAGCCTTGACATTTTGTGTGGGTTTAAATAATGTGAATAGCAGTTTCTAATTAGACATTTTATATTGTAAACCCTTTGTATATGTTGGAAACCTAAAATTACTTTTTGAAACGTACTGTGTATGTTTTTTTTGTCATAAACTGCTAAAGTAGTAAATGGAAGGTTGTGAAGGTTAAGATTTCTATCTGGTTACAGGAAGCAAAGTTGTGGATGAAGAAGAGAGTGTTCTGCATCTCAAGTCACCAGAACAACAGTAAGTTTATACATTTCATAGGAGTTAATATTAATTTACAATGTTTCATGTAATTTAACATAATTGCCTTAATATATATATATAGATATATATAATTTTTTTTTTTTAATAATCCCCCACAGAAAACTGGTGCCCAGGCAGTGGAATGTGGAATCTCCTCTTGTACAAAAACTGAGAACTAAAAAAAGGTTCTAGTTAATGTTTATGTGTGGATGTATTATGAGTGTTAATTATACCTTTCACTTCATCATACCTTTAGAACAAGCCCTCTTTACTTCACAGATGACTCTTGATACCTTTTTTTTACTGTTTCATATTGTCTTATTTGTTAAAAGCAATGTTATTAAAATCTTTTGATACTTTAGATCGTATCATGTGGATTTCCTTTTTATATTAAAATGTACTTGTCTCAGAGCCACATTCTACCTTTCGAGGTTCATATCTGTAGAGGACCGTGTGGCTGACAGGTAATGGCTGTATAATATAAAAAATGCATTGGCACACACAAGTGTTTTGTTTATCTTTATGGTGTCTAAAACAAGGTTTGCCACTTTATGGATAACTGAACGTGCACACATACACACCAGCACAAATATGCATGTTGTCCTTACAAAGGAAATGGTAAGCATAAAAGAAGTATAGAAATATTTATCTGATTTTCTCTTAGAATAAGGATTATGCATGAGTCTCTAGTAATACATGTTAATGTCTATTTACTATACACATCACCTCTTGTAGTATTGATAAAAATCAATCAACTGAGCCAAGTAAACATGAATATAAGAATGTTTAGTTTTTCTCTCTTTTGCTTTTATCAAGCATTCTTTAAGAATATTCCAAAGAGCATCTTGTGCATTTCAATAGTCTCACTTTTATTTACAAGTTCAGTGTCACAATGGTTGTAGTTCATCTCAGTGCCACATGAGAACAACAGGCGCTTTTGGATATCTGTCCAGATTATACAGCGTCCAAACTAGAAGGTTTTTATCAGAAATATGTAGTTTAAAATCTCATTTTAAGATCTTAGTTTCAGATTTGCTGAATAATATTCTGCCTTGAAACATCGTATCCCTGTTGCACATTTTGTAATATAGTTGCGAAATATTAAGTTTAAACAAAGGAGACTTCCTACTCAGAAATATATTATGCTATTTGTAACTAAAGTTTATAATATGCTTTACATTAATTTAGGCAGACAGGCACCGAATATTATTTTCCGTATGTATGGAATAATCTCTGCAAACCCTTGAGTTTAATACTCCTCATCAAATATACTTATCTCTTTTTATCTATCTATCTATCAAATAAATTCGCTTTTTTTTGTCAGCGATCATGTCTTGCTGAACGCTGACTGGCTGTTGCTAAGAGAGATCCAGACGCGTCGGAGTGAAGCACCCTGGAAAGTGTAACGTTTTCGACATACAAAAATGAAGGCACATATGTTTTTACATAGATAAACTATTTAATGTCCAATTGTATTTAAAATGAAATGTCGCTGTTTGAAGTGCACATGTGCTTTCTCAAAGATGAATATTAGTTAGCATGCTTTTAGGCGCATCAATAGCGTTAGCGCGATGGCTAGTTAGCTCAACAGCAGTTCATGTCTTTTAGCAGAGAAAATAAATGCGTGTAAATAAACTGCGAAATATTAACTTCGTCATATTTGCGTGTCTCCTAATAAACAAAACGTTGACCCAAAGGGCTGGACTGTTTTTACTTGATCCTTTTTCATAGTAACGTTATGTCGTTTTGTGGTCATTTTATCCTGAAATTGTATGACTTCAATTTATCAGCGAACTGTTATTGATTTGAAACTAGTTTAGTCTCTTTTCAGAAAAGTCCTGGTCTGGATCATGTTTGCAATACAAATGGCAGAAAACTGTAGGAAACTAGCTTGCCGTTGCTGGGTGAGTACCTGCACTTTCTTAGTTTAGCCATTAAGTGTAACATCTTTTTAGGCGAGTTAAAAGTTATGTATGCCATATTTTATTGATCCACAGCCCTGACAATTTTGTACAAATCTTTGATCGGCATGGACAGAAGGTTAATGAGTTGAATCTCCCTGGGTAAGTGAGCATTCATGCATGTTCTGTCTACCTGAGACTGTAATTGAGAGAAAGATTTTATGTGATTTTGTTTTTGCATAACTAAAGAGTAATAATATTACAGGACCGACATTCTCTTTCTGTTATTGCTCATACTTTCATGTTTTTAAAAAATATATATTATTTATTTATTTACATGCAGGATTTGCCTATCTCTTGACTGGGATAAAGATGGTGATATCTTGGCTGTGATTGCTGAAAAGTCCAGTTCCATTTACTTGTGGGATGCAAATGTTAACAAAATCTCACAGCTGGACAGTGGCATGAGGTGAGTGATGTGATGAGAGAATGTGTTATTGAGAATAATAAACTCCTTGAATTGGATTGTTTTTGATATGTCTTTGGGTTGCTGTTTTCTTTTTCTTTCTTTTTTGGTTGATTCAGAGATCAGATGTCCTTCTGCTCTGGTCAAACTGGACCACTATTGGCTGTTGGCACATCTAAAGGAAACCTGCTCGTCTACAACCAGCAAACGTCACGCAAGATTCCTGTTCTGGGTAAAATTAAGCAATTATTAAAAAAAAAAAAACACACACACACACAGGATTTGCTCTATGGAATAAACCCAATTGCTGGGGTTTTGGTAATCCTCACAAAATATACTTTTCTCTTTTATTTATTGATATACTTTTTTCTTTAATTTCCTCTTTATTCTATTATATATCCTGGGTTAAATTCAATAATTGAAAAAAAAAAATAATAATAATATTTATAAAATTCTGTGAATAGTTTCCACATCATACGTGTGTACATGTAGGTAAGCACACAAAGAAGATCACATGTGGCTGTTGGAGCTCTCAGAACCTCCTGGCGCTGGGCAGTGAAGACCGCAGCATAACCATTAGCAACCACGAGGGAGACACCATTCGGCAGGTGCGTGGGGGTCCGTTTGGGAGAGAGATCCTGTAATGTTGTATATGTTGAAGCAGACATATAAATAGCATAATTTCTCTCCTTCAGACCTCTGTGAGAGCAGATCCTGCAGATGTTCAGTTCTGCGGGATGAGCGATCATCTCCAGGAGAAAGCACTGTATGTTAACATGCTCATTTCACACTCATTTTTCATTTTTACACTGAACTCACTTATAAGGTAGAGGTCAACATAAGAGTAAAATCTTATATTCCAATAATATTTTTACATTGGTACATCAGCAATTTTACAGCACAGTCATATATTAGTAAACTATAAAATATAGTTACAAATATGAAAAAAAATTCTTATATATATATATTCATTATCTTATTGTTTTATGCAATAAACAATCGAAATGGGGATTATGCAGTGAATTACTTTTGACTTTTTATTTTGAACTTTATAGATGCAAATAAAAATACAATTTCAAAACAAATTAATTCTGAGTCTGGCGTCACTGTATAAACTAACGTTGTTAAACAGTTCCAATGTGTAATTATGAAAGGATTAGCTGCATTTGAAGCCTTTGTGAAAGCTGTGACTACACATCAGTTGAATTCTATTTTCAACCAGCTAGTTTCTGCATTATTTGCCAACCACAACCATCTCACCTCAGCTTCATGTTGTGCTTAAATGCATCCCTTGATGACAGCTTAGGCCACTTACTCCAGCTCTGCTTTTTCACATTGTTTCATGAGAATGCAAATATATATACAGGATGACTAAATGAGCTTTAACTTGCAGGTTAGTGGGGCTTTAGGAAAGAAGACCCTGTTTCTGTTTAATCTAAATGACCCCGATAACCCTATAGAACTGGCCTTTCAGCAGCGTTATGGCAACATCATCTCCTACCGCTGGTACAAACACACACACTTTCTCACACACGCACAGAGATGTACTTAAATGTGTTAGTAACAGTTTTAACATACATGTTAAAACTGCATGCTGGTGGTTAAAGAGCCCTGCTCTTTAAACATTGTGCGTAAACAAGCTGTTTAACCACAGTTTGAAGGACTGTTCCTTCAGTGAACTGTCAACTTTAAGTTTGGATAAAAAGGATGTGATAAATAAACTTCTTGGTTGCCATGTAATTTTAGCTTATAATAATAATATGTTATATTTAGAATGTACATTTCTTATACTGAAGTTATAACACTTAAAAATACAAAGAGTAGAAAATCACTTTAGTGTGTTTTTCATATACCTGCACATCTTTTCCTTTCTCTCTCTAGGTATGGGGATGGCTATATCATGATTGGATTTTCACATGGCTACTTTGTAGTCATTTCCACACATATCCGTGAAATTGGCCAAGAGTTGTTTCAAGCCCACAATCATAAAGACAGCCTGACTAGCATTGCCATCTCACAGTCTCTAAACAAGGCTGCGTCCTGTGGGGACAACTGGTAAGTGTTCATTAGTATGCATGTGTCATTACAATAGATGTTTGCACAACTGCCATATGCCACATTTCCCGGTGGGCAGATTGACTTGTTGGCCAGTTGTCAAAACAAATTTACATGTACAGAGCCATAAGGCTGGGCGGTATATCGAGTTTGTGTGGTATATAAATTTTTTACACGTATGGAAAGCAAGCAATAACGATTATATCGACATAGTCATTTGATACAAGCGCAAAAATAGAGGTAGACACACAGTGAGCTGCTGCAGGGAAAGTGCATAATCTAATTTGTCTTAAACATGCGACATGCTTTATATTAAGGGCTTTAAAATAACGTGTAAGGTATAGTTAACACGTGTAGTTTAAAGCGGTTTCCCCGTTAGATGCTCTGACAGATACTCTACATGTGCTGACAGATAGTTTAATGGGTTTAAGATGTGGTGTTTTCCTCAGTGCATTTCACAGGTATAGTCTCAATTGTAACGTTCGAAGGGGAATATAGCATTGCTGTCAGGATAAGCTTTGTTCAACTTCACAGACTTCAGTGAACGAGTGCCGCCATGCGCATGTGCGCCAAACAGACAGAGCACAATAATTCAGACTGAAATATACATTTCGCTAAAATATTTGTAGTTGGACAATAAATGTGCCATATGTATTATAAGTGTATTTTTATGATAGGACTAACTGTAATGTGACTGTAATGGGGTAATCTAAACAGCCTAATATACAAAGTCCGTTTAATTTTTTTTCCCATTTATTTTCATTTTTAATTTAGCAAATTTAATTTCTGCTTTAAAAAAAGCATGATTTTTTTAAAAATTGTAATGTTACAATGTTTGAATGTAATGTGATTTTAACCCTAAACATACAGTAATATATTCCATAGCGCACATGGTTACATTCCACTCGTTTTCATAGCCTTAAATATGAATATTGTTTCATTGGACAATCACAAATACAGTTTTTTATTATTATTATTTTAATCCAAATAGAAAAAAACAACAGCATAGAAAATACTGAGATACTGTATATTGCAATTCAGCCAAATAAATACAGATAATTTTTGGCCATAAAGCCTAGCCCTACAAAGTCATTACATATTGATTTAAAGGATTAAAAGCTACGTATATATGATCCTCAGGCCTGCTTGTTACACTTACAACTCGCCTTCAGCTCTCAGACACACATTCCACCTTTTCTCTGCCAATCATAACAGTTTTATCCACCACTCATTGAAAATTAAATTTTCATCTTTATATCTCTCTGTCAGTATTAAGATACATGACTTGATTGATCTGAAGGAAATGTATGCTATAGTCACTCTGGATGAGGAGACCGAAGGTATAAAATATTTTTTGATGCATATTGATGCACTGTATTTGTGTGAAAAGCATTAGTTCTTAGTTCTGTATGTGTGTTTCTCAGGCCTTGATCAGATGTGTTGGACTGATGATGGGCAGTTGTTAGCTGTATCTTCTCAGCAGGGCACATTGCATGTCTGCCTCACCAAGCTGCCAATATTGGGAGACAGCAGTGGCACTAGAATCACCTTTCTTACATCCCTGTTGGAGGTTACGGTCGCCAACCAGGTGGAAGGGGTAAGGAGCTGACACAGTACACTTTGAAAAAACAAACCATATCAGGAGGTTCTTTTAAGCGGGACCATTATGCAAACGTTTAGCAACCGGCCAGAACACACTAGAAATCATCAAGCGAGACCTTCAGAAAGACTCCCTCCCTCAACACCCTTCTATTGTTTGTGTGTTTTTACCAGGATGTTTTTCATAGAAATTGTAATAATATAATTTGATGTATTTTCTCTCTCCCAAGGAATCCCCCATTGCTGTTGCAGTGGAGGTGGAGGCTAGTTTCATAGCTGTGGGACCATATCATGTTTCTGTGGGCATGAATAACAGAGTGTGGTTTTATGCATTAGGAGACAGTGGTAAGTGGAAAACAATATGAATTCATGTTAGTGGAAAAAATTAATATTCTGACTTGTAGTATTGACTATCTGTACTGAAAGGGAACGTTTACCCCCCCCAAATGCCAACTCTGTCTCATTACATCCCCTTAGTAGTTCCCCAGAACATAAGACTTTGGTTAATCTTCAAAGTAATCTTCAAATTAAGATTTTTTTTAATAAAACCAGAAAGGTTTCTGTCTCTTAATTGAAAGTCCAGGTAACCAATCTTAGAAGGTCCAAAAACGTTATAAAAGTGTCACTGCTCCGGGTGTGTGTTCATGGTGTGTGTGTGTGCACTTTGGATGGGTTAAATGCAGAGCACTAATTCCAAGTATGGGTCACGTCACTTCACTTCGAAAGATATGAAGGCTTGCGCTAAAAAAAATAAGATGAAGCCATGTGAATCGAGTGGTTTAATCCAATTCTTGTAAAGAGATATGATTGCTTCATATGATGAACAGATATTATTTAGCCATTTATTTACATTTAAAAAACAATTGACACATACATATAGCACTCCACGTACAGTAAACACGGAAGCTCAAGCATGTGTGCTTGATGCACAAGAACCAATGAGGTTTGTTCTAGCATTTGACAAGATGTTTACCACGTGATGCCCTCTATGTATGTGTAGTGTGTATATTTATTCTGTATATATAAAGACATACACATACAGCATATATTTTGAAAATATTTACTAATTAAAAACTATTTAAGTGTATAGATTTATTATATAAATTTATATTTAATATGTAACGGGAAAATATTTTTCTGAAATATATACATGCATGTGTGTGCATGTATATATACATATTAAATATACACACTACACACACATATATTATGTAAACAAAAACTTTTATTTTGGATGCGATTAATCGTTTGACAGCACTAGTTTATATGTGAACAAAAAAACTTTATGACTTTAGATTTTGATTCTTGCCTTCAATGGACGGACAGAAAGCTGTCAGGTTTAAAAAAAACTCGGAAAGGCTCATGGGTATTTGGAACATCATGATATAAATGAGTAAATGATAACAGAATGTAAATTTTTTGGTGAACTAACCATTTAAGTGTGCATGTGTATGTTTTAGGTGTGGAGCGTGTAAAAGACACTTGAGTATTTAGGAACAGTGGCCAGTGGTCTCTGAACTGTGACTATGCTGCTGCCTTGTTTGAGGAGAAGGTCCAGCTACATGTGGTAAGAATCTAATCATGTGTAAAAAAAAATATGACTATCAGCTTTTTCTACTTTTTGTTTTAATTTGTGTGTGTGTGTGTGTGTGTGTGTGTGTGTGTGTGTGTTTTTAAGTGAAAGATTGTGGAGACGAGCAGTGTTGTCCGGAGAGGGACAGACAGACGAAACTGTTTCCAGAACCCGATCAGAAATACCGCATCCTCAGTCATGCTCTCACCTCTTCAGTTTCTGTATTATGGGACGGACGTGAGTATTTCATCTATGCATCTTTTTTCTCTTGCCTTATTTTATTAAATGGATAGTTATGGTCCTGGATGCTGATTGGTTTGTGGTAAATTCTACTTTATAAAACACATGCATCATCACCTATTCCTTACTGTACACAGTATACAAAAACTAGTATATTTAAATGAGGAATACAGTATGTCCAAACATGCAGCATTCATAAAACATTAGATGAAAGATACCCAGATGACCTTCTGCTGAGATTCAGATTCTGCGCATCTAATGGACACTTTATTTTGCCATGAGGCCACAGGAGCAGAGTCATCAAATTCATTAACTGGCGAGGAACAGCGACACAGCTTTACATCATAGTTCACATGACAATGCCAGCATAGTGGATAGTATTAGTTTTAAATTATTAATGTATTAAAACAATCTAACTTAATTTAAATACAATGCTAAAAAAGTGCAGTCAAGATGTAAACTGAAATCACACAGTATTTCTTGTTCCCCCTCAATAACTATAGTTTTTTGAAGAACCTACAGTTCCACTCCCAGGTTTCTATTAATAAAATATTAAAGTTCTGTTATTTATATATGGTGTATATGGTGTAGAGTATTTCTTCTAGCAAATTATGCTTATTAAATTATTTTAATAAAAGTTTGTCATTTCATTGTTTTATAAAAGTAATAAGGTATTAAAGTGTTAGTTCACCCAAAAATGAAAATTCTGTCATTAATTACTCACCCTCATGTCGTTTCAAACCCGTAAGACCTTCGTTCATCTTCGGAACACAATTTAAGATATTTTTGATGGAATCTGAGAGCAGTCTGATCCTGCATAGACAGCAACGCAACTGAAATGTTCCCAAGTCCAGAAACGTAGCAAAGAGATCGTTAAAATATTCCATGTGACATCAGTGGTTCAACCGTCATTTTTTATGAAGCTACGAGAATACTTTTTATGCGCAAACGACTTTATTAAACAATTCGTCTCCTCCACGTCACCGTGGCGCCATTTTGGAGAATATTAACGTATACGTATGCTGTTCTGTGTCAGCTGCGCCACACGGATACGCTGTTTTCGTTCAGATCAAATCACAACAACGTAGGAAACAGATCCGGCGTGACGCACCTGACACAGAACAGCATACGTTGTTTACCGAAATCGATCATGGGAAATATGAATAATTAATCATAACTAGTTATAATTAATTATGAATATTTTAGATCCGCTGTAGATATTTAGCTGACCTCTCAGGGTCAACTGTCTTGTCAATTCTAAGAACGTTAATTTCCTGGTTAAAGGAAATAACTTTCTTACTGTACAATTCTATAATTTTGTAACGTAAATCTGCATGATTATTGTCTCCAGTTATGAGTAAACAATGAACCACGTCAAGTGTGATACAAGTAAGGTTTTATTAACTACATAAACACATAAACTGGTCTAACATACTACATAAACACATACACACACACACACAGTTTGTATAGGAAAGGGTTAAAAGCTTAACGCAGTAAAGAGAAGAGAAATAAGAATATGAAGTTATAGAACCATTTGCATATTCAGCAGATCTGCCCGAGGGAAACATCGATATTAGTTCACAACCACCCTTTGTAAAAAAGGTGCAAATACTAATTAATAAGGCTAAGTTTTTGATACTTGCATGTCTCATCTGTCTGAAAGAGAAGTTTGATATAATCTGAAGTTTCCAGTTGATCTTTGCTGAAGTTGGTCAATGAAAAGAACCAGTTTTGAGTCAGAGGATCTTGATGAATGGAAAGGACAAGGCCGAAGCCTGGCACGAGCTTAGGATGTTCTGGAGCGTTGGAGCGTCTTATCGAAACCTAACAGAACCACCGACTGGGTGGGTCCATGGAGTGCGGCCTTTAAAGCCTGCAAAGATTCACGCCTCTCAAGATGGGCTTGTCCAATGAGAAAGATGGAAATTCCAAGCGGGAGGTGGAAATTGCTGGAGGGTTTTACGACCCTTTATCTCTAAGCATGGTAATTTGCAAAGTTTTCCTATGAATTAATAGTAGAATACGGTGACATGGAGGAGACTAATTGTTGAATAAAGTTTTTTTTTTTTTTTTTCCTTTGCGCACAAAAAGTATCTCGTAGCTTCGTAAAATTACGGTTAAACCACTAATGTCACATGGACTACTTTAACGATGTCCTTACTACCTTTCTAGGCCTTGAACGTTTCAGTTGTATTGCTGTCTATGCAGGATCAGACTGCTCTCAGATTCCATCAAAAATATCTTAAATTGTGTTCCGAAGTCGAACAAAGCTTTCACGGGTTTGGAACGACATGGGGTGAGTAATTAATGACAGAATTTTCTTTTTGGGTGAACATAAACCCTTCAAGGGGCTAATGTGGGCCTTTTAGTGTGATGTTCATGATATAACATGTCACTTATTACCTTAAATTCTATCGTTCTGTGTGTTTTTCTCTTTCTTTCTATAGACCGGCTTGATTCACTGTTTTTATTTAGAAGACTGGCAGAGTGTTATTGAGTATCGCCACACAGTGGGGGCTACGCAAGTCTTTTCCAGAACCCCAAGGACACGATCTGTTTTAGTGATGAAAAATGACGGTACTTACTGTTCCGGTACACCAAAACAAACCATTTCGCCTTAAAAAGGATTGTTCACCAAGCGATGACTTACCCTCACGTTGTTCCAAACATGTGTGACTTTAATTTTCAGATATTTTGACCAATGTTGGTAACCAAACAGTTTTGGTGACCAGTTTTGGACTTCCATTAAAAAAAAACAACAACACTTTGACATTTACAAAATGTCTTGTTTTGTATTCCACAGAAGAGAGAAGTCATTCAGGTTTGGAACAACATGAGGGTAAGTAAATTATGGCAATTTTTTTTTTTTTTTGCTTTTGACATTAAATCTTTTTAACATTGACATTTGACATTGCTGAGAGACTCGTGTCAAACTTTAAACTAAGTGAAGTCTGTATTTCCTACAGGTGAACGATTCAGTGTTTGAGATCCCAGACTTCTCTCCTGCTATTAAAGGGGTATTGTGGGAAAACTGGATCCGCAATAAGGTTGTGTTTGTGGCGTATGAGGAGGACAAAGTCTACACATATGCCTTCCACAAAGACACCATACAGGGTAAAACTAATGTCTTTTAGACATTCTTCTAATGGTTTTAAGGAAAGCATGGACAGTGCGTTGGAGAGATAAACCTCAAACTGTCAAACTATGAGAATATCAACAGTACAGTAATGTCATGTGTGTGAAAATGTGTTTATTGCAAGAAACAGTGAATCACATGCTAGAAAGTTTACATACACAGCCAGCAGAAAATCAGTTCATAGTTATGATGCTTATATGTGATGTTTTGTTTAGTTTAGTACAGTGGAAGAATGCAGATGCCCCAGAACTTTTTAAAAACATATTCACCTTTGTTTAAAAATGGAAATTGATTCTGAATAAATTCTCAAATTCCATTCCTAATCATCAATGCCCTGTGCTAGACGTTTTGTTTTATTTAGGCAATGAAACTGTTTATTTGTGCTATTTTTTGTGTGTGTTTTTGTCTAGGCTCTAAAGTGATTGTAGTTGATGCCACTAAGTTGCTATTTTCTCATAAGCCTTTGCTGTTGCATAATGGGGAGCTGACATGTCAGACCCAGAGTGGGAAGATTAATAGTGTGGTTTTGAACACGCATTCATTCCTCAACAACCCACACAGTGACACCAGTAAAGACAAACACCAGTCGTTACTGCAACAGGCCATTATGCTGGAAAGGTATTTTCATGCTACATTAGTTTGATTTGGTAGTTTATTATGCATGCTTAACTAAGTTAAGCCAAGTAATACAAACCTGAATGCTTCTAAAAGCATGGTTGTTGGATGCATAATGTATCAATGATCACAACCGATTTCACTTGATCGATGATCACAGCACTTCAGATTTCTTCAGCAACATTGATTACAGTATGTTTGTGTGTGTGTGTGTGCAGGTTTTCTGATTCGTGGAATATCTGAAAAGCTCTGAACAGAACTGAGGCATGGAGTGAGCTGGGAAGGGCATGTCTGCATCACATGGAGGTGGAATTGGCCATCAGAGTATGCCGCATGATGGGAAACGTCGGCATGGTCATGTCCCTAGAGGATATCAAGGTGTGACCACATGTATAGAATGGAAATTCACCATACTAAATGCATGTTACTGATCTTATTGTGAGTAATTCATCCATGCATATGTTTCATTAAAAAAAATGTATCTTGTAATTTTTATTCAATTTGTTATGAAACAACAGACTTCTCTCCAGTTATTTTGACAGCATAAACCCTGCCCCTTTCTTATAATCAACTGCAAGCTTGCATTAAGATCTGCCTCCATCCAATTGACAACCAATGAATTATATTTTGATAAATAATTTTACTTAGATATGTCACAATATGAAAAAAACCTGATGCTACTTTGCAACTTTTAAGGCATCATATTTACACTACTGATTCAACGCCTCAAAAGCTGGGCATTTCATTATATTGCCTCCTAAATTAAAACCATTGCATGTATCTCTAACAGAGAAAGTAATGGCATAATGCATCACAACAACCTATGTGAAAAAAAATCCATCATTGTGGACAATGCAAACATTTTTTAATTATAAATATAAAAAAAAAATGATAACACAAATACGATACATTAAGAAAAGAATGTCTTTATCTTGGCAAGTATTGATAATTTTTTTACATAATGAAATAAAATGCATATATTTAGTAAAAAAAATTATTAATTGTGTGCGCTATGTCTATTGTAGTTATTAATTATTGTGTTACCTGTATTGAAATCATTGTCGAGTCTTCTAGGTGTTCCACATAAGGAGCACTTTTATATGATGCAGAATAATGTTCCAATGGAATCAATTATAAGAATCTCAGTTAGGATTCTTCTATAGAAGGCAGCAGCGTATGAAAATTTTTTTTTTTTCTTCACATTTTCATTTTAGGTAAACTTCTATAGTGGTGAACAGAAACTGCAGCAAATATAAGTTTTGGTTTCCCCCCCCCGTTTGCTCCAGTACAAAAGACGAAATCCATGATAGCTTTTCTATGACTTTCCATAAGAGAAAACGAATATAGAGAGATTGATTACATTGGTCAGAAGAAGAAAGATGTCAAATTTGCCATTACACCTTCAGCCAATGTATTAGAAACACTCACACGGCAGCTTTAATTCGTTTTCTGTAATTTAATGCCCAGGTAATGTAACAAAATATAGTGTTAGAAAAAAAAAATACAATGTCAGTAACTGTGGAAACATGCTATCAGTCTGAGAAAAGACTCCATTCAGGTAGTAAGCAGCAAAGCAGCTCACTAAGTTTTGAAACAAAGCCGTTTTTGTCTGTAATTTAAGAAAACAGAACTCTTTAACACAATGAAGTGCTTTTCCTTAACTGTGTTTGTAGGGAATAGAAGATCAGAATTTGCTGGCTGGTCATTTAGCCATGTTCTGCAATGACTACAACAGAGCCCAGGACTTGTATCTGACTTCTTCGTATCCTATGGCAGCGCTGGAGGTAAACACACACACACACACATTTCATGAAAGTTTACATGTATGCATCTATACTTCCCAAGTCACTTTTACTACTGTAACAGTTGATCTATCGTATGTGTAGATGAGAAGGGAACTACAGCATTGGTACAGTGCGTTACAGCTGGCTAAAAGACTGGACCCTGATGAGATCCCATTTATTTCTAAAGAATATGCCATACAGCTGGAATTTGTGTAAGTCAGCTACATTACATGAGTTAATTACACCTGTTTTGGAGACATTACATGCTTATGCACAGTTTACTGTATCTGATTGAAAGTGACATGGACTTGTTTTCTGTGCTCGATGTGTCTTACTGTGTTATCACTGATGATGTAATGTCATATGTTATGTTGCCCTCTAGTGGAGATTATACGAATGCACTGGCTCACTATGAGAAAGGCATAACCGGAAACAACAAGGTGAGTGTCTGCACGTTTGTAAATGATGATCAACAACTTTAAAGGGAATTCTCATCCAAAAATGAAAAGGTTATTATGATGGTATCAGCAATTTCAGGGGAGGCTGGCATCTGATTTTACCAGAGAGGGTGAAAGGTTTGTGCCTCATTGTAATGGAACAAAGCATCGCTCATTCAGTGACCGGTGCTGGCGGGAGATCCTGATGTGTGTGTGTTTGTAGTTCCAGGATCATGATGAGAGCTGTCTGGCAGGAGTGGCTCGTATGTCTATTCGTATGGGTGACATTCGTAGAGGAGCTAACCAGGCCAAACACCCCAGCAGAGCTCTGAAGAAAGACTGTGGAGCCATTCTGGAAAGCATGAAGGTGTGTGTGTGTGTTTGTTTGTTTGTTTGTTTATGTGTGTTCATTGACATACAAATCACTTTCATTTACCTCTGTTAGTAGTTTGCTGTGATTCAGAATTACTTGTTGGCTGAATGATTTTGTGTGCAGCAATATTCCGAAGCGGCTCAGCTGTATGAGAAAGGCCAGTACTATGACAAAGCTGCCTCCGTCTACATACGCTGCAAAAACTGGTAATACAACTTCACAACAGTAATTAACAGTGTATAGGTGCATCTCAATAAATTAGAATGTCGTGGAAAAGTTCATTTTTTTCAGTAATTCAACTCAAATTGTGAAACTCGTGTATTAAATCCTCATAAGGCTGCGGTTCTCTCGGTTGGTTGTGCATCTTTTTCTTCCACACTTTTTCCTTCCACTCAACTTTCTGTTAACATGCTTGGATACAGCAATCTGTGAACAGCCAGCTTCTTTGGCAATGAATGTTTGTGGCTTACCCTCCTTGTGAAGGGTGTCAATGATTGTCTTCTGGACAACTGTCAGATCAGCAGTCTTCCCCATGATTGTGTAGCCTAGTGAACCAAACTGAGAGACCATTTTGAAGGCTCAGGAAACCTTTGCAGGTGTTTTTTGTGTTGATTAGCTGATTGGCATGTCCCCATATTCTAATTTGTTGAGATAATGAATTGGTGGTTTTTTGTTAAATGTGATCCAAGATCATCACAATTAAAAGAACCAACGACTTAAACTACTTCAGTCTGTGTACAATGAATTTATTTAATACACAAGTTTCAAAATTTGAGTTGAATTACTGAAATAAATGAACTTTTCCACGACATTCTAATTTGAGATGCACCTGTACATCACAAATTTGAGTGTTGTGCAGTAGAAGCAAATTTGTGATTTGTAGCTAATTTGTAGCTAATGTTGATGTCTAAACAAAGGGCAAAGGTGGTTGAGCTCCTGCCCCATGTGACTTCCCCAAAGATTCTCCTGCAGTATGCTAAGGCAAAGGAGGTGGATGGCAAGTATGTACCAAATGCAATAGAGTCCCTTTAAGAGAAAACACTTCAACAAAGTGAGGACTCAATTATAGAGGTCGCTTATTCATACTATTTTTAATTATTGTTTCCATAATTGAATTATCATTTCCATAAGTTCCTTATTTTTTTTCAAATGTAATTTAGCAAGTTTTTAAAATATAATTTAGCACAATGTGTTGCACAAAGAAAAAAATATTTTCAGCAAACAAATTGTCGGATTAACTGAAAATCTGGCTTGCGATTTATAGCGTATTTTTTCATCTCCGTTTAATAAGTAGTCTTTTTCTCTCCAAATAGAATCTTTAAATTCTGGAAGTTGACAGTGTTTATCGAGGAAAATGCGTCTCCTTGTGTTATGAACACTATTGTAAAACCACGTTCAAGAAACACTTAGTCCAACATTCCCCGAATTGCCACTTTACAAATTTTGTGTATGCGTGTAGATATAAAGAGGCAGCAATGGCCTATGAAAGTGCACAAGACTGGGACAGTGTAATTCGAATCCTACTGGAGCATCTTAACAACTCTGAGGAGGCTGTACGCATCGTACGAGAAACTCAGTCCATTGAAGGAGCCAAAATTGTGGCCAGCTGAGTAAAGAGAGAAACACCAAAAAATCTGTGTGCCAAGAAAACGAAAATCTAACATTTCTCTTTTTTTTTTTCCTTTTTTTTTTTTTTTGGGTGCCAACCAGCAAATTTTTTTTTTTTCCAGATATGAGGTTAAAGGGCTTCGTATGGGCATTTTCCACAAGTTGATATGATTCTTTAGGTCTTAATGAAAAGTCTATAACATATTTTGGTTAAAATTTCTCAATGGTAGTGTAAAACAACACCCTTTTTTACCTGTCAAAAACAGCTCTGCACACAGCAAGACATTTTAATGCATGTTTCTAATATTCCAATGCTAATGAGCTCTGCTCTCCCCACCCCTCTGAGCATTTAGCTGCAGAACTTGCTAACTAGCATGTTATTAGGAAAGACGATTTGCAAAGATTCATAAAAGAACCTTATACTCACTTCTTCTGGAGGTGAGGCTGGATCACGAATGATTTGCGCGAACATAAATGCATTTAGGTAGATCGGGGGTGCATTCCCTTCAAAAACAAACGTAATTCACTGCGTCTTCAGCGGCTTAGATGTGGGGAGTAAATGACGACTGCTATGTTCATTATTACATCCAACAACAAAACACCTCAATCGCTTAGGAGACATTCTTGTCTACTCTGCCCGCATCGAACAATGGCGGACTGATGACAGCTCACTCAGGGCGGGTCTAAAGTAAAACGCTAGTGTCAATCAACAATCGTGGCAGGGGCCTGTGTCTGTGTGATGTGATGAACAGCTTGATATGAGAAAGGGGATATTATTTCTAGGGATTAAAAAAAACACTTGAGTGGATTTTTATCATTATAGAGTGGATGTGTACAAACACTGCCAACGCACTTTTATGTTCAAACAACATGTAAAAGTGAATTTAGCATCTGATGACCCCTTTAAGCACCTATCCTTAATTCAAGTTCTTGATGTTCTGTTAGTGTGATAAATGTTCGGTGTCTGCACAGGTTTTTCCTGCGTTTGAGTGATTACGGCTTAGCGATCCAGTTCCTGGTTTTGTCACGTTGCAGTGATGAAGCTTTTCAGCTCGCCCAGCAGCATGGGCAGATGGAGGTCTACGCTGACATCATCGGCGATCTCTCTGAGCATCTCACACTTGGGTCATTCCTACTATGCCAAGTGTATTTCTGAAAATATAGTAAACCCTGTTATAAGAATACTTCCTTCAATTACTGCACAACCATTTCAAGTTGAAAGCATAGTGCTGCATATAGGAATGACCTACTTCATTTATCTACACAGCACCATTTACAAGGCTTATTCAACAAAATTCTATTTGAGTTTTTTTTTTTTATCATGCTGTATGCATGTGTTCAGGTTCACAGGCTACAATAGAGGACTATCAGAGCATAGCGCTGTATTTTTAGGGGGAGAAGAATCATCTTCAGGCTGGGAAGTTCTTTCAGAAGTGTGGACAGTACAGCAGGGAACGAGAACTGTGTGTGCTGTTTGTATAGATTCTTTTCTCTCTTTCCTTCCCTTCCCATGCCTGAGTGCACTTCCTCTTGTCTTTTAAGCTCTCACTTTTCATCACACTTGGTTGCTCTTCCCTCTTTGCTCATTATCTCCAAAGGGATTCTTTACTCAACTGACTGTGCTAATTACATCAGTCATTAAATGCTTATTAATGTATTTGTATCTGTCTGTCCACACACAGGCGCTGAAGCACTTTTTGAAATGTCCTAGCTCTGATGACAGTTTGGCCATAGAGATGGCCATTGAGACAGTGAGTACAGCCGGGGAACTACTATTTCACTCTTTACTACACTACAATTCACATAATTTATCAGAAAGGGAGATGCACAATGATTATACTGTATATGTTTTTAAAAATCAGCCGGTTGATATTAGAAGGGGTCTTTCAAATGATTGGGATATTTTAGCCCAAAATATGTCAGTATTCTCTCTAAGTGTTCCACTTGAAGACCACAATTCACAATTCAAATCAAGATTGTGAGATGTCGAAAAAATTTATATTATAACCCAGAAATCAGTCATATCACCAGATCCCTTCTGATTCCTATCTCTAAATAATGGTTTTAAAAGACCAGAAATAAACTTCTGCATACATGCTAGAAAACATACTGCACACTGTAATGTTGCTTGATGCCTGAATTCACTTGTACCATTTTTCCTTTCTTTTTAATTTAATTTTTTTTTTTATAGTTATAGTGTAGCCAGATAATTATAATTATTATTGTGTTGATGACCTAATCAGAAAAAAGTGTTTGGCATGAACTATGATGATTATGTCTAGTTGTAAGCAGCTATTGCTTTTTGTCATGTTGTTATGATGATGATGATTTTATTACTGTCTGTTTAACAGGTAGGGGAAGCCAAGGATGAAGCTCTAACCAATCAGCTTATTGATTATCTAATGGGGGAAAGTGACGGAATGCCAAAGGTATTGAAAACTTAAAACAGATCTTAATAGTGCTGAAAATGAAAAATAAACTGTATAATCTGCAATTAAATCAAAAATTTAATTAATATGGGAATTCATTTTGTGGCATTACAGGTCATATGATGCGATTTCAATTTTTCCTTTCTCTTTGGAGTGTTACAAGCTCTTGGTGCATAAAGAAGATCTGTAAAGTTGCAAAGACTAAAGTCTCAAATCCAAAGAGATATTCTTTATAAAAGTTAAGAGTTAACCACGCCTACCTAAAATGGCTCGTTCTAACACGCCCCCACATGTCTGTGTCACGATTTTGGGAAGATTTGCATAACGCCGCCCAAATGTTCACGCAAAGAAAGAAGGCGTAACTTTTATTCTCACTGTAGTATTGTTGCCACCGCCATGTCGTGAAGACGCTGTGTGCTTCGTTGTGAAAGCGAAACTACTTTGTTTGGTCTTCTAAAAGAGGACGATATCCGCTTTGTCTTGCCTGGAGCTGATCTGTGCTGGTCGATGAGGGAATAAATCAACTTAGTGCTGTGGATCACCGGATCAGCTTTCACCGTGGACGAAGCGGAGTCCAGCCCGGGGTCGTCATATGTGGTTGCCGCTCCTTCGTCGAATCCGCCGGGCGTGCCGTTCTCGACCCCGCTGCCTCTGCTCACTCTAGCCCGGCTTCCGCTCACGCTAGGCCGCCGTGTTTTTTATTGTGAAAGCGAAACTACTTTGTTTGGTCTTCCAAAAGAGGACACGACTACAAATCAGTGGTTAAGTTGTATTTACAACACTGTTCCAGAACAGTTTAACCCAAATATCCAGATGTATACAGCACATTTTATGGAGGACTGTTTAATGATCCTGGGAGAGTAGACTACAATGACGCGGCTGTTTCTGACTCACAGACTGTAAGTAAGTTTTTTTTTATATTTAAAGCGAGTTTTTTTTTTTTATATTTAAAGCGAGTTTTTTTGGCAGTGTAGAGTAGTGCTTGTTGTTTGTCATTTCTCCGATCACAAATGCAGACATGGTTTTATGTTTACGCGGCGATGCAACGCAATGCGTAAAAAGACAGTATAAGTCATTATAATCAGTAATTATGTCCCCACTGGATGCAACAAATGCCTCGTTTATAATGGGTTTTCATGTTTTTGAATCATCGCTCCAGCCTGACGGCATCATCACAGTATGATAAGGGCGTAACATTTCCGTCACACGCTTGAGGTATTCGGCCAATCACAATGCACTGGATAGCTGGCCAATCAGAACACACCTCGCTTTTCAGACCGATGAGCTTTGTAAAAATCGACACGTTTCAGAAAGGTGGGGCATAGAGGAGAAACAATAATGTACAGTATGTGGAAAATAATTTGTTTTTTGAACCTTAAACCTCATAAACACATTTCATTACACCAAATACACAAAATAATGTTCTTTTTAGCAGCATCATATGACCCCTTTAAAGAGACTTTTAAAAATATTACTTACTGACCCAAAACTTTTGAACAGTAGTGCAACTTGCCGCATTGGTATAGACCACAAAAAATATTAATATACATAGTTGTGTTACTGTAGCTGAATACAACATCTGAATTTGGAGTCCATAAATGCTTATTTCTTGTTTGTTCCATGACCCTGCTGGGTTCATCACCACTTATGGCTCGAGGACTTTTACTGGATAAGGATTCTTTTTTAATACTTGATTAAATTAGACACATGAGGGTTATCTAGTGGCTCCAGGCAGCTCTAACATGGCCATTTACTTCATGATTTTATCAGGGTTTTCTTTTCCTTTTGTAAATGTGTGGGTCCTCTTTAGAAAATCTGGGCACTGGACCCTTTTAAGTGTTTGCATTTAAAACAAGCATCTATTGATATTTGCAATTATGCACTGTAAATATGTTGTTGCACTCATTATCTGATTGGTTCCTTTTGTCCGTACACTCATCATCTCTCACTCATCCTCTCTCTCTCTTGTGTGTCACTGCATGTGTGTAGTCTCTTGCCGTGAGTAGTGTGTAGTCTCTTGCCGTGAGTAGTGTGTAGTCTCTTGCCGTGAATAGCTCATTGCATCTGCTGATATTTCTCTTTGTGGTGACCCAGCAGAATGCACTTCTGTGTGTCTGTGTGTGTGTCTGTGTGCAATGTGAAATTGTGTTTGTGTTTCGATTCCTCTGCTTTATTACTTAAAATTCTGACTGTGTGTTTGTTTAGTAGTTATTTGAACTGTTTAGCTTAAAAAATTCTGAGCAAATAATTTGTATAGGGTGGCCTACCTTATTTGGTTAAATCATATATATATATAGTATATAGCATCAGAAGTGTGTTATCAGAAAAAGTGTTTAGACTAGATAATGTTTGTTGGTTCTGCTCTTTCCTAGGATGCAAAATATCTGTTCCGGTTGTACATGGCTCTCAAGCAGTACAGAGAGGCAGCAAGAACTGCTATTATTATTGCCAGAGAGGAGCAATCTGCAGGTCTGATTTCAGTGTTTTTGGTTATCCGTGTAGTGTAGGTCTATGGAGTGAGTTTACTAAACAGATTGTCATTCACTGTTATTGTGTTAAGTGTACATTATTGGGACACTTTATATGTGTACATTATATGTTGTGCCAATGCAGACTCAAAATTGTGAAAATAAGAAGATAATACATTCTTAGGGAATTCCCGGCCTATGTTTGTGTGTGTATTATGTGTTGTAGGAAACTACAGGAATGCCCATGATGTTTTGTTCAGCATGTACGCTGAGCTTCAGACACAGCACATTAAAATCCCAGCAGAGATGGCCACAAACCTGATGATCCTGCACAGCTACATACTGGTGAAGTTGGGAAACACACATTCTCACATTTGCAGAAAAATTATGATAAAAATGAATGAAGGTTTTTGTATTATATTACAAAATATATATAATTTGTCTCAATTATAAATTATAACATATTGTTAAGATAAAAGTATTATGTGATGAAATACACCTGTGGTTACTCTGCAAAGAGTGTGTGAGAACTTGAGGGGAAATTAACTTCACAAAAAAATCACCTAGATAGCAGTTGGTTGTTCATCACTTGATTTGATGTTTTGCATCTAATATTTTAAAGATACATTTAAGTGTAGTTTAAGTGACTTAAGTGTTCAAATTATTTTTGCGGCCCCAGTTTATTATTTATATTTCATATTTATTTAATGAAGAAACCCAGATGAACAAACATGAATGTTCATATTCTACAGAAATCTGTGAAGCTTTCTTCTCAGTTAGTCCAGTGATTTGATGAGCATGTACTCATAAGATATTCACAGTTCTGTAAAGTTTTTTTCATTATTTTTTCAGATCCATGTTAAAAGAGGAGATCATTTAAAGGGTGCACGAATGCTTATCCGTGTGTCCAATAACATCAGCAAATTCCCGTCCCGTGAGCCTCTTTTGTACACCTACCCACATACACACATACAGTACATACTTCAGTACTGTTATGGCTGTCAAACCCACTAGACATTTTCTTATATAGAGAGGACATGACAATCTCTGCGTCTATATCACTGGTTTAACAGTCAATAATAGATTACTTGGATCTCTTGTGCCTTATAAGCTAATTATATAATGACCCTGACATCATTGAAATGCTTGAAGAGTTTTACGACAGTGATGAGTGAGCTGTTTCCACACAAAATTAGTTTATTCAGTGTATTGAGGCATCTCCTTCATAGTCTTTGTGGTCTCCCTGAGCATTATGCCTTTTGTAACTAACTTTGGAGGCGCTGGATCCAACTATAATGTAGCATAAAGCAGTGTGTGTGTGTGTGTTTATGGCCTACAGACATTGTCCCCATCCTCACATCAGCGGTTATTGAATGTCATCATGCTGGACTAAGGAACTCTGCCTTCAGTTTTGCCTCTATGCTGATGAGACCAGAGTATCGTAACAAGATTGATCTCAAATACAAGAAGACGATAGAGGCCATGGTCCGGTAAGACACACAAGGGAAATATAATAAGAATTAAATGCTCTAATTAATAGCGTAGTTTATTTGCACACACTGTCTGTTTTGTTTTAGCACAATGCTATTTCAGTGCATTTAGCTTTTTAAACCAGTGGTTCTTGACCTTTTTGGCTTTTTCTCAGAATTGCATGATACAAACTCGCAATTCTGACTTTTTTCTTAGAATTGTTATATAAACACGCAATTGTATGTTATAAAGTCAGAACTGTGGATATAAACTCTTTTTTTAATTATTTCTACAGTTATCATTGGATCACCCTAAATATATCAGGATCAACTAAACGCTGGATTTTCAAAAGTATGTGAAAAATGTAAAGTTCACGGCATAGAACCTTTAAAATATGTCCAAGAGTTTTACACACCAGTCTGTTATTGTGGTGATATTTCCATGCCACTAAACATGACGCGGCACAAAACGAAACATGATTGGTTGCTCTAGCTGTCAGATATATAGCCTCTTGGGCGGACCTTGGCCATTCAAAGCGGCCAAGATTCCCAGCCCTGCCGTCAGTCTAAAGGTCTGGCTACGCGAGACTAGCGAGATACAAACTCAGAAAAAAAAGTCCCAATTGCACGTTTGTATCGTGCAATTCTGAGGAAAAAAAATCTGAATTGCGATATTTAAACTTGCAATTGTGAAAAATTCAGAATTGCAAGTATGTTGTGCGCATTCTGAGAAAAAAAATCTGAATTGTGACATATAAACTCAGAATTGCGAAAAAAAAGTCAGAATTGTGAGATAAAAAGTCGCAATTACCTTTTTTATTTTTTTATTCAGTGGCGAAAACAGGCTTATATACAAATCACCCCTCTTTCCACCTTTTTTTTCTTTTTTCCAAAAAGCTGTGTCAATGTCTCGAAATTCAATTTCACTTCCAAAACCTGGTGCTTCAAAGAATTAAATCATTTTTTAGATTATTTTAATTTTATTTGTTAGTCATCTCATGTCCCTCTTGTGGGCCTTGACCCCCTTATTTAGAACCACGGGTTTAAACTGGATTGCAGATGGTAAGTAAACAAAATTGCACTGAAATTGTACAAAAGTAGCACAAATATTTTAAATTGAATTTGCTCCTATTGCCGTGACCCAATCATTGACTTTTTTGTCTGTTTTGCATCAGTCGTCCAGATACTTCTGAGGTGGACGAGGAGAGCTCACCCTGTCTTCAGCCTGCCTGACTGTGAGCTGCTCTGTCCTGGCTGCAAAAACAATCTGCCCTACTGTATCGCCACAGTGAGTACAGACAACTTAATCTACTGCATCACTGCACTGCCTGAACACAAGCAGATCTTGCTCCGAGGGAGTGACCTACAGCTTCAGTTCCACAGTGTAAACGTCATAGTGAACTGCCAGAAACCCAGGCCCTATTTTAACTTCCTCTCTAGGTGCTATATATATTTCATTCTTGACTTGTCTCTGACTGTAATGACAATAAACTTGACTTGACCTTTTGGTGTGTATATGCAGGCGCACACAGTTACACAGTTTGACTGATAGATGTGTGTGTCATTATTTTCAGGGTCGTCACTTGGTCAAGGAGGACTGGTGTGTCTGCCCACACTGTGATTTCCCTGCTCTCTATTCGCAGTTCACTCAGTAAGTCTCATCCATCCATGGTCCATCTATCCATTTACCTATCTAGTCACCCACCCATCCATTGATTTTCTGTATTTGTATGTGTTTGTTTCAGGCTCTTAGAGACTGAGTCGGTTTGCCCCATGTGCTCTGAGACTTTAAATGTCAGTGAGTTGAAAAAAGTATCGGACTGCTCCAGATATCTGCAGCAGGACCAACTGGAGCGCTGAGATCCAGAGAGCAAGAAAAGAGAAATGAAAGGGTAATGAGAAAAATCTCTTGCTTCTTTTACTCAGACCAAATGAGGGCCAAAATCTGAGACCACTAATGAAACTCTGAGTCTAATGAAATGTTTTGCATTTTGCATGATCTGCATAAAGTTTTAGTACTTAAATGAACAATTAAATTTTTTTACATGGAATTTATTTTAACATTCAATTTTCAAGTAATAGTTTACCCCAAAATGAAAATTCCAAATACTTTCTGTCTTCTGTAGAACATAAAATTAAGATATTTGTAAGAATGCTGGCAACCAAACAGACTTGGTGACCATTGACTTTCATTGTACCGAAACAAAACTAAAAAAAAACAAAAAAACACTTGAGACATTTCTCAAGATACCTTCTTTTATGAAGAAAGAAAGATAGCCATTTCCCTTTACGTATTTCTTATTTATTTTACATAATTTCGACAGTCCTTTTTTTTTTACAATATATGTCAGAGATTACACTTTCTAACACTTATTTTTGCATAATAAAATAATATTTTTGATTAAAAAGCTTTTAATATTTAATATTTGTCCTTAATATTTTTATGCAGTAACTGTTGTGTTCTTTAGTTGTGTATATTTTCACAACTGTAATTTGTTTAAAAAAACAGCCTCCCATATTTTATTGCTTACTGATATGGAAATTCAGTGTTTAATACTCATTGTTTCATGATTATTTTTGTGGACAAAACTAAAATGGATGATTTGTGTAACTGTGCCCCTTATGTGTCCTGTTTTCAGATTTTTCCTGTTTACAGAATTTTGAGAGGCCAGGACTGATATTCTTTTATTGAAAATGCAAAACATATTTTTTATTTATTTATCAATATAGTAGCAATTTGCAATCATGTTATATTAATCTTAAAATACAGAATAAAAAAGAAAATATGTATGAGCTTTTTTGTACATTGTAATTGTTTATACATGTCTGTATAGTAAAGGCCGGTTCACACCAAGCACGATAACTATAAAGATAACGATATAGTTCTAAAAATCGTTCTCAATATTAAAGAATAGCATAGTTCACACCACAACTATAACAATAAAGACAAAGAAACGATATCGTTGGAATCACTTTCAAAACGATTTTTTCCAGCTGATGAACGATTAAAAACATTGACAGCCAATCAGAATCTATCCTGCTGTAACTAGCTCAAGAATTTAAAGCGGCAGACGCATGAGCGCTTAGAATAAACAGACGATATCGTTTGCTGATGTGGACGCTAATATCGCTATGTTTATAGTTATCTTTATAGTTATCGTACTTGGTGTGAACGGGGCTTAACTAGGTAAGGTGGGCTATACTTACAGGGGCAACTACCAACATTTATAATAATGAAAACATGAAATTCTCCCAAACCCTCCTCCATCTGTCATTGGTCAAAGAAACAGGTAGCCCCGTCCCAAACTCATTGGCTAAGTCAATGTTGCTATGTCGGGTGGCTCAAACTCAAAAAGCAATGTTGAAAAAATGCAGCCACAGCATTTATACTTTTGGGGGACATCAACCTATGATTGTTGTGTCGCACATTAAACCGGTAAAGAAGAAAATTACAAATCCGCTTTAGTCCGAGTGATTTGTGCTGCTGTTTTATAGCTTGGCCACAAGAGTTCTGCACTGCTGTGTGAGCTAATGAAAGGAGAAAGACAGTTAATCTAACCACCCAAGTGCTGAGATTTGTTGAGCTGGACTGTCCGTTCACCTTACATATGGCCTTAAATTTTGTAAAACATAGATTTAAAGTCAGTGACTCTTGTTTTTTTTTTTAAGTTTACCTTCACCTTACTGCTTTTGAGATTTAGGCCAAATGTTCTGCATTTTGAATAAGCTGTAATGGACTAAAAATAGTGTCATTGTAATTAGGGGGAGTGGTTGAAAAACCTGATGTATTTGTTTGGTGTATTTGCTTTGAGATTCAGTTTGTGCTTTGAAGGGGATAATTCATCATTACAATCCCTCGTTCATGTCAATTTAGTATGACTTCCTTTCTTTCTGTGTAACACAAATCAAAGATATTTGAGAATGGGGGGAAACCATACAGTTTTGGTGACCATTGACTTCCAATTTATAGACAAAATAACATACTGAGACATTTCTCAACATTTCGTTTTTAATGTTCTGCAGAAGAAAGGATATCCATACAGGTTTAAAATGGCATGAGGGTGAGTCTATTCCTTTAACATGTATTATTGGCCCTTACATCTTAGCTTAGTTGTCTCTGTGTTGTTAGTGTGACCGATTTTTCTATGAACATATTTTTTAGTATGGAAAAGTGAAAGCAATAAATCAAGTCAACACTCTTAGGGCACAAATGTTGTCATATTTAATACATATTATAATGTGGATTAAAAATACACACCCTTGCTCTGTCTTTGGACATGGCATCCAAACAGTGAGCTCCGTTCTTCATTTGTAGTGGTCAAATTTGCCCGAGCAGAAGATGAATTGTGTTCCTGTCAGCCCTGGACAGATGGTGTGTGTGTGTGTGTGTGTTTTGTCGTGTGGTTGTGTGTAGGTGGTTTGGTGTGTGTGGGGGTGTGTGGTGTGTTGTGTGTGTGTGTATATGTGTGAGAAGCATGAAAGCATGTCCCATTTGGCATAGCATCTGTCTTGTTTTGTACTATCTGAGCAGATGATGTTGTGTAATGATCACTTTTATAAGAATGATGCGAAGAAAAATGCGATATGCGATAACTCAATAAATAATGATATTCGATATGCGATACGATAATGTCCAATGATTACAGTGGTGAAAATCCTCATTTGATTCTGATAAGCATGCACCCCTTACAACAGTTCTGAACGTGGAACGGTAGTGTTTTACTTGAGCATTACATAAAAATGTCATTTTAACATGAGTTTAGGAACTGAATAATAAAAAGGAAAAATAAAACACTGCTTAGTATTTCCTCTTTGAATTCAATATGCACTGATTCTTATTTTAGCTACAAAAGTTATTTAGGTAAGAGCAGTGAGTGATTTTCTCTTTGTCTTTTGTTTATGGCCCCAAGTATTGCAAGCTGTAGCGATATGCATATTGAGATATGTACATTTGCGATGTTTCGATATATTGCACAGCCCTAATAGTCACTCACTGTAATTGTATTCTTCAAAGCATAATTCACCTGTGAAACTACCACATCTGACACAAGATTGTGTGTGTGTGATAGAGGAGTGAAAGCTGGTGTTTTACAGCATCTGAAATGCTGAGGTAAGTTTGTAATTCGTAAAGACCATCATGAAGCTGTCCTGTGTGTGCGTGTGCGAGAGTGAGTGAGAGTTTGTGTGTGTCTCCTCTGCAGTGTGCTGGCGTTGTGCCACGCTGTGAGCAGAATGGCTTCACAAATTCTGAAACACAATTGTATTGTTTTTTTAACCAGTTGTGCTGTATTTGTACTGGGTTCTCTCACACACCTATGCCCCAAAGTTTTATATGTCATTATGTTATGTATGTATAGAGAGAGAGAATAAGATTAGTTTTATTTGATCAGTGTATCTTATATTATTATACATAAATCTATCAATAATATATTGTAAACATTTTATGTTAAATATTCTTTTTTGTATATAGAGAGAGACAGAGGTGAATTATGTATGACTGTTATACACACACACACAGTCATTATACCTTATATGTTTATACATAAATGTATAATTGATATGCTATTACTTTGTGTGTGTGTGTGTGGTGTGTGTGTGTGGTTATATCAGCCCTCCACCAGTCGGGGGCTTTTATGGCAGACTGGGCCCGACGGAGCCTCCCTCAGTGCAAGACACATGAAGCCCGTATGGAGTTTGCCTAAAAACAACCTCCTGAGGATCCAAGTCTGATGAGGACCAAGATAAACTTTTGGCCTTAATTCTAAGCGGATGGGGTGGAGAGGGAATGAAACCAGGCACTGCTCATCACCTGTACAATATAGTCCCAACAGTGAAGCATGGTGGTTGTAGCATCATGCTGTGGGGGTGTTTTTCAGCGCAGGGACAGGACGACTGGTTGCAATCGAAGGAAAGATGAATGCGGCCAAGTATAGGGATATCCTGGACGAAAACCTTCTCCAGAGTCTCAGGACCTCAGACTGGGCCGAAGGTTTATCTTCCAACAAGACAATGACCATAAGCACACAGCTGAAATAACGAAGGAGTGGCCTCACAACAACTCTGTGACTGTTCTTGAATGCCCAGCCAGGCCCTGACTTAACCCAATTGAGCATCTCTGGAGAGACCTAAAAATGGCTGTCCACCAACGTTTACCATCCAAACTGACAGAACTGGAGAGGATCTTCAAGGAGGAATGGCAGAGGATCCCCAAACCAGGTGTGAAAAACTTGTTGCATCTTCCCAAAAAGACTCATGGCTGTATTAGACAAAGGGTGCTTCTAGTAAATACTGAGCAAAGGGTCTGAATACTGAGGACCATGTGATATTTCAGTTTTCTTTTTTAATAAATCTGAAAAAACGTCAACAATTCGTGTGTTTTTCTGTCAATATGGGGTGCTGTGTTACATTAATGAGGGAAAAAAAATTAACTTAAAAGATTTTAGCAAATGGCTGCAAAATAAAAAAGAGTGAAAAATTTAAGGGTGTCTTAATACTTTCCGTACCCAGGTAGATATAAGTTGCATTTCATATGATGGTTAAGTTATATCGGTTCTTACATAAATATACAATAATACATATTATCTATTAAAATTTACACACACACACACAATACATAAAAATTGAATTATATTTAAATCAGTATATTCTATAGCAAGTTATATTTTAACATGTACAAAGATTTATATTTTTTCTATTAAATCGAGATGGAATTAAGAGATTTATGTTTTACCAGTAATATAATATACATTTTTACATATAATGTATCATACATCTGGAATAAAAGTAAGGATATATTAAATATAATACATCTTTATTCTAAGTTACATTCATATTGTTTGTTGTGGAATCTATTCTCTTGATTCCCATGCCACATGGATCATTATCTGCCTGCCGCTTCTCTCTCCTCTCTCTCTCTTCTCTCTCTCTCTCTCTCACACACAAAACACACACACACACAAAGCCAATCCATGCCCTCATTTAGTTCTGTGGCTCAGTTGTAAATTGTTAAAGAGAGGGGCATGTGATGGTGAATGTGACCCAAAGGACAAATGAGAGTGATGGAGGAGTTAGTTGTTAACAAAAACAATAACATCTCTGAATTTCTTGAGCATCTCTCGCTTAATATCATCAGAGAGGGCTGCTTTCACTCTTATGCTTTTTTATGTGCTGCTAACAGTTCATTTGTTCAACTCTTGATTTTGCATAATACAGGTCCTTTATATCCTCAGAAAGAATCACGTAATGGTAGGCTATAGTAGCACAGTAGGTTTCGTAAGTTAGATCCAGGCGGAGAAAGTGACGCCGGTGCGGGACAGCGCGTGCTTCATCACGTGAGAGCACAGCAGCAGCCTCACTGCAGCGGGACAGGTGCATCCACGCGCAATCCAACACACACACCGAAACAGCCCGAGTGTGGATGTTCATACAGTGACAGACATGCGTGTTTGAGCGGGGAACGCTAATATCAGCGGTGTTTTCTTCGTGAGGTAAGGCTATGTGTCTTTGTACTGTAATATGTACAGATGAGATGATCTCACTGACACGCGGGTTTTTCGGTTCAACATGATTTCACAAGTTCTCAGAGTGAGTTATTACGAGTGTTCTCTTTATTTTTCTTGCTGGTGTACGTCTGCGCCGGGAGGTCTGGAAGTGTTTTGCGGTGAGCTGAGTGTTCTGTCGTGTTTCCACTGCGGATTTCTAGTGCTGGATTCGGTGCCGGGTGTTTTTCAGTCCGCCGCTGGAGCGAGAGCTCTTAATAGCGTTCGGCTAATTAATCTGCACATTATAAGGTCTGATCAAAGTGCTCCAGGGGTTTCTAAGAGAAGGGTTAATGAGTTTAAAATCGGCATGAAATCAAAATGGACTTGGATTACTTACTAGTGCACATTGCTAGTCTTGATGTGAACAATTAATCAGCTGGGGGGGAAAAAAATCAAATTTCTCTGATTATACTCATCTAAACCAAACACTTTAATATAGGCCTGAATGCAGTGTTGGGCTAGTTACTCAAAAAATGTAATAGGCTATATAACTCCTTACTAGTTACTCCTTTCAAAAGTAAATTTAGGGAATTTACTATTACTTTATTGGCAACTTTTTAGTAATAGTTCCATGCATTATCTCCCATAAAATTCTTCTAAAATGTTACTAACAATATTTTTCTGCCTCATCTTTTGATCCGCATTGGATCGCAGTCAATAGTTATTAATAGTAACATTTCAGTAAAAGTGTTGTATTAATCACATTAATTGTCATGTGTAGCTTGAGCTAATTGTAGCTATATGATTTCTCTGTTATACCCATGTACGATTATATTCCATGATGTATTTTATCAAAAGAAATCATATAAGTTCATAAGAAAATGTTTCATTCTCTAAAAAGATTTTATACAATTTATATCAGGAACAGAGGGAAGTGCGTGGGCAAGCCATATGCCAGGAGTAATAGGTAATTGCTACAACTTATCATAAGGCCCCAATACTGCTATCCAGTGTTCAGAACATCTTTTCCCTGAAAAAGTCAATGATGAAAATGAATATTCCATTTATCAGCTGAATGTAAAGCTTGTTCATAGTCCATATGCCTGTGCATTGTGTGACTGCATGTTGCCTTTGTGCAAGTTGGGAAGGAAAATTTATGAAAATAAATCTAGGAAGTATTGGATATTGTTGGACTTCAAATCCGTAGGGGGGTTGAGATCAAAAGTGCTAGATGTTTATGGTAACGTAACTAATCTTTTAATGAAATCTTATTAGTACTAGTTACACTACTTGGTTAACTTCGTTACTGCAAAAGTTACTAAATTGTTACTGCCCAAAAACATCTGCTGTTGGGTTATATTTACAAGCATTGTAGTTTCAAAACTCATATAATCTATATTTTATTATACAGGTGGGGAAAAAAGTATTTAGTCAGCTACCAATTGTGCAAGTTTTCCCACTTAAAAATATGAGAGAGGCCTTTAATTTTCATCATAGTTATACCTCAACTATGATAGACAAAATGAGAAAAGAAAATCCAGAATATCACATTGTAGGATTTTTTTAAGAATTAATTGGTAAATTCCTCGGTGAATTAAGTATTTGGTCACCTACAAACAAGCTAGTTTTCTGTCTCTCACAGACCTGTAACTTATTCTTTAAGAGGCTCCTCTGTCCTCCAATCGTTACCTGTATTAATGGCATCTGTATCAGTATAAAAGACACCTGTCCACAAACAGTCACACTCCAAACTCCACCATGGCCAGGACCAAAGAGCTGTCAAAGGACACCAGAAACAAAATTGTATACCTGCACCAGGCTGGGAAGACTGAATCTGCAATAGGATAGCAGCTTGGTGTGAAGAAATCAACTGTGGGAGCAATTATTAGAAAAGGGAAGAAAAGAATATACAAGACCATTGATAATCTCCCTCGATCTGGGGCTCAACGCAAGATCTCACCCCATGGGGTCAAAATTATCACAAGAACTGTGAGCAAAAATCCCAGAACCAAACGGGGGGACCTAGTGAATGACCTGCAAAGAGCTGGGACCAAAGTAACAAAGGCAACCATCAGTAACACACTGCGCCGCCAAGGACTCAAATCCTGCAGTGCCAGACATGCCCCCCTGCTTAAGCCAGTACATGTCCAAGCCCTTCTGAAGTTTGCTAGAGAGCATTTGGATGATCCAGAAGAGGATTGGGAGAGGATTGGGAGAATGTCATATGGTCAGATGAAACCAAAATATGACTTTTTGGTAAAAACTCAACTTGTTGTTTTTGGAGGAGAAAGAATGCTGAGTTGCATGTAAAGAACACCATACCTACTGTGAAGCCAGGGGGTTGGAAACATCATGCTTTGGGGCTGTTTTTCTGAAAAGGGACCAGGACGACTGATCCGTGTAAACGAAAAGAATGAATGGGGCCATGTATCGTAAGATTTTGAGTGAAAACCTCCTTCCAACAGCAAAGGCATTGAAGATGAAACGTGACTGGGTCTTTCAGCATGACAATGATCCCAAACACACCGCCCAGGCAACGAAGGAGTGGCTTCGTAAGAAGCATTTCAAGGTCCTGGAGTGCCTAGCCAGTCTCCAGATCTCAACCCCATAGAACATTTTGGAGGGAGTTGAAAATCCGTGTTGACCAGCGACAGCCCCAAAACATTACTGATCTAGAGGAGATCTGCATGGAGGAATGGGCCAAAATACCAGCAACAGTGTGTGTGAAAACCTTGTGAAGACTTAAGAAAACGTTTGACCTCTGTCATTGCAACAAAGGGTATATAACAAAGTATTAAGATTAAATTTTGTTACTGACCAAATACTTATTTTCCACTATAATTTGCAAATAAATTCTTTAAAAATTCTACAATGTTATTTTCTTGATTTTTTTTTCTCATTTTGTCTCTCAAAGTTGAGGTATACCTATGATGAAAATTACAGGCCTCTCTCATCTTTTAAGTGGGAGAACTTGCACAATTGGTGGCTGACTAAATAATTTTTTTTCCCACTGGATCTATCTATCTATCAAGCTGAAAAAATAGCATATAATGGGCAACAATTGAATGTTTCATTGTGAAAACCAATGCCATAAAAAACATGACAGCCTGCCCACCAGATGAATGTGTGTTCAGTGAACTGTTTCTATTTTCCTGGGAAATCACAGTCGAAATGTTCAATAGCTCAACAACTAGCCTTGGTCTCCTATATGAAAATAAGTGACTATATTTGTGGGAGAAATATAATGCAATGCAAGTCATACGTTTCCCTAGTAGTTTTTTTTTTTTTAGCTTTCTGAGAAATTTCTGAATTTGTCTTGTCCCCCACTTTCTCTTAAATCCTGCTATGCTGTTGCATTTCCATCTTTAAAAACATGCATTGATCTTTTGTACATCACACATAACGGGTGGTATCATTATATGTCTGTTAAGCATTAACTTGTTCAAATGAAATGAATTAAGGAAGAGTTCACTTAAAATGAAAATTTGCTGAAAATGCACTTACCCTAAGGACATGACAGATGTGGGTGAGTTTGATGATACAGCACTTGCTCACAATGGATCATCTGCAGTGAATGGGTGCCATGAGAATGAGAGTCCAAACAGTTTGTAGAAACAAATTCTTCTTTCCATAATACTGCCTTTTCCTATGAAAAACGTCATCTTGAGTAAAGGGGAGGATTTTTTTTTTCAACTAGAGGGAAGCATGCGATGGATTATGGACTCTTTTGGACAGAAGCAACAAGTTAAAAGCACTAATAAATGATGGATTTGTTTCTCAAAAACACACAACTTTTCACTTTAAAAGACGATAATTGATGACCAGGAGTCATGTTGTGATATTTTTATCAACTGTTTGGACTCTTATTCTGACGGCACCCATTCACTGCAGAGGATCCACTGAAGAGCAAGTGATGTAATGCTACATTTTCAAAAGAGTAAACAATCATCACATCGAATGGTACTTAGTGGCGTTAGTACATTTTCAGCTAATTCTACAGTAATGGTGTGAACAGACATAACAAAAAATAAATTATCTTCACATTCCTTTATTCCATATGTGACTGATGTTTATGTTTTGGTGGCATTCATGTAAAATAGTTAAATGAAGCACCGTATATTGATGTAAAAGGTTTTGTGGGAAATGTGTCTGTGTGAGTTGCAGGAGTGCAGTCATGGTTCTCAAAGGGCTGATCTTGTTGTTGCTGTTGGTACAGTTCTCTGCAGAGAGCACTGCCAAAGAAGGAGGCAAACCCAAGAAGGGCAAAAAGGGCAAGCAAGTCATCTGTCCCTCGTAAGTCTCCCAGGCAGTTACACACATATGTGTGCTGATTCCATTATCATTTAAGGTTGCCAAGGATGCATGGATGTCAGTCATGAAGAATTACAGTGCTGTTAAGCAGAGTGAAAGTCTGGCGATAAATTTGGGAGCCTGCCAGACTCGATGGTTCTGTTAGCACTGGTCCAGGACCAGCTGTGCCCTTGTCAATACTCTCTGTTGCATACTAACAGATCCAGTTAAACTGGCCTTAGGCTATAGATAGGGCCAGTGGTCCAAATCTATATGACTAAGCATTAGTAAGTGTCTGTACTTTTTACTGTGTTTTCTGATAGCAGACATTATTCCAGATAGGGCTGGGTGGTATATTGAGTTTGTACGATATATCTATATATTCTTTATAAGCAATAGGATATAAGTCAATACCGTTTATATCGATATAGGCCTACAGTAGTTTGATATGAGCGCATCTGAAAAAGGACACAGACTGAGCTGCTGCGGAGAAAGTGCATAATCCAATTTGTTCTAAACATGTGACAAGTTTTATATGAAGGGCTGTAAAAAAAAACAAAAAAAACTCGTAAGTAGTATAGTTTATAGTTTCATATAGTTTAAAGCAGCTCTCGCACCACAGACGCTACTCGCGCTGTTTAACGTGTCTGAGATGTGCTGTTTTCCTAAAATGCATAACTTACATTTCACAGGTATATTCTCCATCTGTAAATGTTAGAAAGCCATGGACATATTTCCATTTTGCTGTCAGAAGTGCATGCACGACTCACGAGCCTTCTGCTTTGCGATTCTCCGCTAAACTTAAAAGACTTCATTGAACGAGCGATGAAATAGGAGTGCAGTAGTTTTGACTAAAACATACATTTTGCTGAAATATTTGCAGTTGGACAATAAATGTGACATATGTAGAATTTTAAACCTACAAGTAATTGTATTTGTATTATAGCACTAACTGTAAAGTGACTGTAATGGGGTAATCAAAATAGCATTTTTACTTAATTAGTCTGAGCTTTTTTATTATTTTTATTTTTAGTTTAGTGAATTTAACTTCTGCTTTAAAAGCATTATTTTTGTTTTTAGATTGTAATGTTATAATATTAGAAAGTAATGTGGTTTTAATACTTTTTTTTTTTTTTTTTGCAAATAACATATGCCTATATGGTTACATTCACTTTATTAGTTTTTTCATAGCCTTTAATATGCATTGTTTCTTTGGACAGCATTAGGCAGGATGTGAAATATATATTTATATATATGTAAAATACAGATTTTTTAAATACAAATACAAAAACGAAAATACAGAGATATATACCGTATATCGCAAATCAGCCAAAAAATACAGAGATATGAATTTTTGCTCATATCGCCCAGCCCTAATTCCAGAAGAATGATGTGTTGAATAGTTCTTGAATCTGAGAAGGCTTTGACTCTTTGCCAGGGCAAGTTATGTCCTAGTATGACTTTGATAAGAGATGTACTGCCAGTATAGTGTGTATGTGTCTGTTTTGACATTGCCAGTCAGTTATCAGCAGAGGACTTGGACAGAGTCCCAGCCAACTCAACCAGCAACATACTGAACCGCTTGTTGATGACCTATGATTCACGAATACGACCAAACTTCCAAGGTACTGAGATTTCAGTATACTAACTTGATATACTTTATTTTTTTACAAAAATGTTTTATTTCATTTTCCTTTCTAAATAAACCTTGCTAATAGTGGTTGAATAACCAAAATGATTTACTGAAAAATACACAAAAATATAAAAACACATTTTTTACGGCCGAAAAAATATAATCAAATCAAGGTAATGAGCGGTATGCCAGGTATGTTTACACATACGAGAAATTTGTTTTAGTGACAGAAGCTCCACAGTGCAACAGAAAGGGGGGAAACAGTGACAAGACAAGACACATAATAAAAAGAATAATACACAAATATACAAAATAGACAATGTACAAAATAGCAAAAACACAATATACAAAATAGACAATTTTGTATGTACAGGTATGTTATGTGCAAATTTGAAATGTAAATAAGTAGGACTGGTCCAAATACTATTTTTTGAGCTTTGAAGCATCGGTTGTAATCAACACCGAATATTCAAAGCTTTGGAGGGAGGGGGCTGAACATATTCTTCTCTCTAACACCGTGTCCACAACGGACGCGAACATCGCGGCACGACAAAATACTATATTAACTAGTGGTTCAACGGATCACAAAATCTCACGGTTGGGTTTTTTTTTTTTTTTTTTTTTTTATTTTTTGTGTTTTTGTGGATCCATTTACAGTTTTTGACACACGGATCGGATAATTTTTCGGATCAGCAAGAAAAGAAAAATATTTCAATTTAACTTGCTTTCCATTTATTACTTAAAGCGAAGTACTTCTTTGATACCACAGCAAATACTACTAGATTAACTAAGAAAGTTTAAACATGATTAAAGAGACAAGAGAACAGCCAGTAAAAATAAGAAAAAAAAATACACAAATTACAAGCATAGATAAACACAACAGAATATGTTACAAATAAAATAAGGTTAGTAGTATTCAAATACAATGCGCGAGTAACGAATCGAGTTCCCTTTCGCCTTTTCTCTCTGGAATTGTTTAAAATTTGCTTGCTTGTGTAAATAAAAACAAATGATAAACTTATACTCTATTATGTTTAAATTTTGCAATTAAACCGCGGATCACATGCGTGCCGAACCGTGGGGCTTGGTCCATACGGATCACGGATCAACTACGATCCGTTTAACCACTATATAGAACTCATTATAATCAGTGATGCTGTCTGTCTACACTGGATGCGGCGCGGCATGACAAATCCCTGACAGAAAACTGCTGTTGCGTTCTATTTATGATGTATTGACAAAAATTTCAAATTATTTTCAACGGTCGCTTTTTCGCATCCAGTGTAGACACGGTGTAATAAAGGCAGGAATCTCTGTGTGTCTGTCTGTCTGTTTACATTTTTATATGTCGGAGAACGTTCATCCAATCAACTTCACATTGGCGGGTTGTGTTGTATGGACCCAGGGAAAGGTTGTTTGCAGTGTCGCCTTGGGAATAGGACACGCGACCATTCAGAATTTAATAAACTTAATAAAAATAGCAGGAACGCGCATACGGAAGCGGCGTGCCTCAAGATGGGTTATACTTTCGCCTAGCTACGCTCCATGAGCCTCCGCTGATGCGCGCACACCTTCCAAGAGCTGGACGAGGCTTTTATTACTTTTTATTACTTCCAGCTTTTGTATGTCGTGTTCGCGTTGTACTATTATTTTGGAAACAGACCGGGGGCGCGAAGGAGTAATGCAGTGTTGCCAATTTAGCTACTTTGTAGCTAGATTTAGTGACTTCCCCGCCCCTTTTGAGATTTTTTCGAAAGTATTTTTTTTCTTTTTTTTTAGGGACAAATATAGCAATTTCTTGGACAAACCTTATCTAAGTTCTCATCTTGCCCACTGATCTACATACATCTTTATATAGATCAGTGAATTTGCCATTGTGATGTCATCTAGTAACATTTAGCTACCAGTTTTAGCTACTTTCAATTGAAAGCAGTTGGCAACACTGAGTAATTGTCCTCTAAAACCATCGGGAATCACCCGTGAGAAGAAGGCATTTGCCATTGTTGTGCCCAATTCTGACCCCTGACAGATTATTACCCCCCTAGTATTGGTAGGTTTATAGGGTTAGTGTGGGGGAGGGGGTTAGATTAGGCCAATCAGATAGCAGTTCAACGCGCGGGGTTAATCATTTTGCAGGGGGTGAAACTGGCACACCAAGGACTTCTCACGGATGAATTAATTTTTTTTTTATGTACAAACTGATTAAAACAATCTTAAACTATTGGCATTATTTTGCATCAAACATGACGTTCACTTATAGGCGATTCATATTCAAGCGCGAATGAGAACCGTTTCGCGGGGGATGCCAGGTGTTCGAAAAAAAAAAAAGAATATTCGAAACTCAAAATTGAAAATCGCATGTCAACCCACCGAACGAATATTCAAATAATCGAATACGCTGGTCCAGCCCTATAAATAAATATGTATGTTAAATAAATAAATGTATGATAGTGTTTTGTGTTCCACGTTTTATTATCAAGTGTTCATGAGATGGATTGCCTAAAGGAAGAAACTGTTCCTGTGTCTGGACGTTCTGGTGCTCAGAGCTCTGTAGCGTCGAACAGATGGCAACAGTTCAAAGAGGGAGTGTGCTGGATGTGAGGGGTCCAGAGTGATTTTGCCAGCCCTTTTGCTCACTCTGGATAAGTACAGTTCTTGGAGAGAAGGGAGGGTTGTACAAGTGATTCGCTCAGCAGTGCAGAGGACGGATTCAATGATGGTTGAGTAGAACTGTTTCAGTAGCTCTTGTGGCAGGTTGAACTTCCTCAGTTGGCAAAGGAAATACAGCCTCTGCTGGGCCTTTTTAACAATGTGAATCTCCCACCAGGTCCTGAGAGATGGTGTTGCCCAGGAACCTGAATGACTCCACTGTTGTTACAGTGCTGTCCATGATGGTGAGTGGGGGGAGAGCAGGGGGTTTTCTCCTGAAGCACATGATCATCACCATGGTTTGATTTTTTATTTTTTTTGTCCGAGCGTGTTGAGCTCCAGGTTGTTAAGACTGCACCATACAGCCAGCTCTTTAACCTCCTACCTGTAAGCAGACTCATCATCACCGTCCTGGATGAGGCCGATAAGTGTGATGTCATCTGAGAACTTCAGGAGCTCGACAGAGGGGTCTTTAGACGTGCAGTCATTCGTGTAGAGAGAGAAGAGCAGTGGGGAGAGGACGCAAACCTGAGGAGCTCCAGTGCTGATCGTATGGGTGCTGGATGAGAATTTTCCTAGCTTTACTAGCTGCTGCCTGTCTGTCAGGAAGCTGGTGATCCACTGACAGACAGAGGTGGGCACGGATAGCTGAGTTAGTTTGGGCAGGAGGAGGTTTGGAATGATAGTGTTGAACGCCGAGCTGAAATCCACAAACAGGATCCTCACATAAGACCCTAGTCTGTCTAGATGTTGCAGAACATAATACAGTCCCATGTTGACTGCATCATCCACGGACCTGTTTGCTCAGTAAGCAAGCTGCAGGGGGTCTAGTAAGGGTCCAGTATGTCCTTCAGATAAGCCAACACCAAGTTTTGAAATGACTTCATGGCCACAGATGTTAGAGCCACAGGTCTGTAATCATTAAGTCCAGTAATTTTGGGTTTCCTTGGGACGGGGATGATGGTGGAGCGTTTGAAGCAGGAAGGGACTTAACACAACTCCAGAGATCTATTGAAGATCTGTGAAAAGATGGAGGCCAGCTGGTCAGCACAGGTTTTCAGACAGGCTGGTGTGATGCCGTCTGGGCCTGGTGCCTTTCTTCTCTTGTTCTTTCTGAAGACCTGACGCACATAATTTTCATTTGTCAGAAGTGCAGGAGTCAGGGAGAGGGGGAGTTAACAGGGTTTTTTCAAACCTGCAATACAACTCGTTTAGATCGTCTGCCAGTTGTTGATTCTCAACAGTGCTGGGGGATGGGGTCTTGTAGCAGGTGATGGCTTTCAGGCCTTTCCACAATGAAGCAGGGTCACGGGAAGATAATTGGTCTTAGCTTTTCAGCAATAATTCCTCTTTGCCACTATGATATCCTTTCGTGTGTATTGGCCGTTTTACAAGGACTATGTACCCATTATGATAAGCATTTCTTTGGGCTCTTGACGGAAGCTGTCTTGAGTTTTGCAGGGAACCATGGTTGTCATTGTGCGAGTTTTTTTTAAATTTTGTTTCTGTTCGTGTTTTTTGTAATTACTTTCTTTTTTTGTTTGTTCTTGCTGGTGTTTTTTGGTATTGTTAAATGAGTCATGGTAGGAATGCACATTTCTTCACAGAAACTGATATATGATGTTTCAGTCTCTGTGAGCTCGTCCAGATCATTTGCAGCAGCTTCAAAAAACACTCCAATCAGTGAGGTCAAAACAGGCTTGTAAATCCCGCTCTGTTTCATTAGTCCTTTACAGTCCGTATAAAGGTTTAGATGATTTCAGTTTCTGCCTGTAGGTCGGTATAAGATAAACCAAACAGTGATCAGACAGCCCCAAAGCTGCCCATGGGACAGAGCGATATGCATCCTTTATTGCTGTGTAACAGTAATTCAATATATTGCTGTCTCTGGTGGGACATGTAACGTGCTGTCTGTATTTTGGCAGTTCATGTGTGTGAGGTTTGTTTTATTAAAGTCTCCAAGAATGATTATAATTCTGTGTCAGTGATTTGATAAGCGAGTTTCTGTAAAGCCAGGCTTACGTGTGCTTGCGGATGAATGTAAACACTCACGAGAATGAACAAGCAAAACTCCCGCAGCGAATAGAACAGCTTACAGTTAATGAAAAAAGCGCTTCTAGATCGGGACAGCACATCTTCTTTAACGCTGTTACGTCTGTACACAACCTTTCGTTGATGTAAAAACATGTCCCGCCGCCACGCAATTTCCCCGCTGAGTCTGCGTTGCGATCCGCTCTGAACAGCTGGAAGCCCGGGAGACTCAACGCGTTGTTCGGAATGGCGTCTTTCAGCCAGGTTTTCGTGAAACACAGAGCAGCAGAGTTTGAAAAATCCTAATTTTTCCGGGAGAGCAGAAGAAGTTCATCCATTTTGTTGGGTAGAGAGCAGAGATTCGCCAGATGGATGCTAGGCAACGGCGTTCGAAATCCTCGCTGTCTAAAATGAACGAACGCGCCGGATCGCTTCCCCTGTCTGCGCGTCCTGAAGCTTTTTATTTCATAACACATGAGATAAAAATTTTTGCTAACACTTTACAATGAGGTTAAATTGGCAACAATAACTGTAACTATAAATATAAAATATAAAATAACAATATACTTGAACTAATGCACTAAGTATTATGAACTAACAATTATCAATATTTTTACAGCATATATTATTATCAGTAGGTAAATTAATGTCTAAATATACTATATACTTTTACTAATTATTGAAAATGACTTATGAATGAACATAAATTACCAATGAGCAATCATATACATTGAACATAGCTGATTAAAACTAAGAGTTTTTATAATGTCAATGACTTGAACTTGAAAGTGCTATCAAAATATGGTTTATGTTACCAATTTAGACATTACTATGTAGATGATATGATATATATCTATATATTATATATAATATACAGTAGCTAACAGACGGAGTACACCTCACATTTTTGTAATATTGTATATATCTTTTCATTTTCAGCACTGGAAGAATGACACTGTGCTACACGTAAAGTACGTATTGGCCGAATATTAAGAGACCCGGATTATACCTTTGGGAAAAAGGCTTTTTAAAAACCAAATCTTGTTTTTCTCAGTAAAACACATTTTGTCTTCAATATTCATATTTTTCCTATTTTAATTTTTTTTTTAAAGTATGGTAAAAACTGGTCAAATGTAACAACAATCACATTTAAAAAATATACACTTTTTGATATACCATTAAAATAAACAAAACATGAATTGGGACATTTAGGCTATCCATCTAATATAGCCTACCAAAATCTTATTAACAGCAGAAGTTAAATCTTACCGTAGTCTTCAAATCTGGGTAGTCTTACGTTTTAAAATCACAAAGGGTGTTTGGTCCCATCAGGCTAACGTGACGGTCAGGACTCATGCAGCTGTAAGTTTTTCTTTTTCTTTTGTTTTTACTCGCATCTTTACAACACGCATTACATTACACACTCGTTTTATGCGTATTTGGCGCCACCTATTGTTGTGGGTGTATTATTGACATGTCAAAGTCTAGACACTGAATATAAGACGACCGCATTTTTTCAGATGTATTTCCAAGAAAAAAACATTGTCTTATATCCGGGTCAATACGGGGTAGTGAGTGTCCAGCGTGTATAACAGTGTAAATTTGCGTCCACTCAAAAACTCAACAAACAGCATTAATGGCTAAACCGCAGGCCAAAACGGAGGGACAATGTGTCAATATTTTGTGCGCCCACCATTTTTTTCCAGCACTGCCTTAACCCTCTTGGGAATGGAGTTCACCATAGTTTCACAGGTTGCCACTGGAGTCCTCTCCACTCCTCCATGACGACATCACGGAGCTGGTGGATGTTAGAGACCTTGAGATGCTCATTAGGGTTTAGGTCTGGAGACATGCTTGGCCAATCCATCACCTTTACCCTCAGCTACTTTAGCAAGGCAGTGGTAATCTTGGAGGTGTGTTTGGGGTCTTTATCATGTTGGAATACTGCCCTGCGACCCAGTCTCAGAAGGGAGGGGATCATGCTCTGCTTCAATATCTCACAGTACATGTTGGCATTCATGGTACCCTCAATGAACTGTAGCTCCCCAGTACCGGCAGCACTCATGCAGCCCCAGACCATGACACTCCCACCACCATGCTTGACTGTAGGCAAGACACACTGGCTGTGTGGTTGCCGCCAAACACGCTTGACACCATCTGAACCAAAAAAGTTTATCTTGGTCTCATCAGACCACAGGACATGGTTCCAGTAATCCATGTCCTTAGTCTGCTTGTCTTCTGCAAACTGTTTGCGGGCTTTCTTGTGCTTCATCTTTAGAAGAGGCTTCCTTCTGTGACGACAGCCATGCAGACCAATTTGACAGGCTGACCCCCCACCCCTTCAGCCTCTGCAGAAATGCTGGCAGCACTCATACGTCTATTTCCCAAAACACAACCTCTGGATATGACGCTAAGCACATGCACTCAACTTCTTTGGTCAACCATAGCGAGGCCTGTTTCTGAGTGGAACCTGTCCTGTTAAAAAGCTGTATTGTCTTGGCCACCATGCTGCAGCTCAATTTCAGGGTCTTGGCAATCTTCTCATATCCTACACCATCTTTATGTAGAGCAACAACTCTTTTTTTCAGATCCTCAAAGAGTTCTTTGCCATGAAGTGCCATGTTGAACTTCCAGTGACCAATAAGAGAGAGTGATAGCGATAACACCAAATTTAACACACCAGCTCCCCATTCACACCTGAGACCTTGTAACACTAATGAGTCACATGACACCGGGGAGAGAAAATGGCTAATTGGGCCCCATTTGGATATTTTCACTTAGGGGTGTACTCACTTTTGTGGAAAGCGGTTTAGACATTAATGGCTGTGTCTCCCGGTGTTGAGTTACTTTGAGGGAACAGCAAATTTACACTGTTATACAAGCTGTACACTCACTACTTTACATGGGCCGTGTGTCAATTTCCCTCCCCCCCCCCCCCAGTGTTGTCACATGAGAAGATATAATAAAATATTTACAAAAATGTGAGTGGTGTACTCACTTTTGTGAGATACTGTATATATATATAGTGGTGGCCAAAATGATTAGAACACAGTGCTCCACACAGAGATCTCATTCATCATCATAATCCAGTCGGTCTGGAATGCCCTGAGAAACAGAAAACTGAGACAGACTACAAATCAGAAGAACTGTGGCAATGTCTCCAGATGCTTCAAGACACCTTTGGAAAGTACAGTACTGTACAAGTTTTTAGGCCATTGTGTAATGCTGTAAATGAGGATACTGTCAAAAATATGTCTAGATTTTCTTAAAATAATTCGTTAACTAAATTAAATCAACATTTGTGTGGATCCAGCCTTTGGGTTAAACAACTTGCCCTCGGTGCAGTAGAGGTAGTTGTCAGGCAGCTTTGAAGGGAGGTCTTGAAGCATCTTGGAGACGTTCCCACATTTCTTCTGGATTTAGTCTGTCTCAGTTTGTTCTGATTCTTCATGTCATTGCAGACAGACTGGATGATGATGAGATCAGATCTCTCTGTGGAACACTGGCTGTTGTCAGGCTCCTTGTGCAAACAAAAATCTCACTAGATTATTACAATTAATTGCAAAATGAATGATTGGAAATGTAAACTGATATTTCCTAATGACACACTACAGCAAAAGATAGAAATAACTTACTTCAAACCATTTTTTTAGCTGGTGAAAATGCTAGTGTTTTGATCATTTTGGCCACCACTATATATATATATATATACAAACCCAATTCCAAAAAAGTTGGGACACTGTACAAATTGTGAGTAAAAAAAAAATGGAATCATTTACAAATCTCATTAACTTATATTTTATTCACAATAGAATAAAGATAACATATCAAATGTTGAAAGTGAAACATTTTTAAATGTCATGCCAAATATTTGGCTCATTTTGGATTTCATGAGAGCTACAAATTCCAAAAAAGTTGGGACAGGTAGCAAAAGAGGCCGGAAAAGTTAAATGTACAAATAAGGAACAGCCGGAGGACCAATTTGCAACTTATTAGGACAATTGGCAACATGATTGGGTATAAAAAAAGCCTCTCAGATTGGCAGTGTCTCTCAAAAGTCAAGATGGGCAGAGGATCACCAAATCCCCCAATGCTGCGGCGAAAAATAGTGGAGCAATATCAGAAAGGAGTTTCTCAGAGAAAAATTGCAAAGAGTTTGAAGTTATCATCATATACAGTGCATAATATCATCCAAAGATACAGAGAATCTGGAACAATCTCTGTGCATAATGGTCAAGGCCGGAAAACCATACTGGAAGCCCGTGATCTTCGGGCCCTTAGACAGCACTGCATCACATACAAGAATGCTACTGTAATGGAAATCACAACATGGGCTCAGGAATACTTCCAGAAAACATTGTCAGTGAACACAATCCACCGTGCCATTCGACGTTGCCGGCTAAAACTCTATAGGTCAAAAAAGAAGCCATATCTAAACATGATCCAGAAGCGCAGGCGTTTTCTTTGGGCCAAGGCTCATTTAAAATGGACTGTGGCAAAGTGGAAAACTGTTCTGTGGTCAGACAAATCAAAATTTGAAGTTCTTTTTGGAAAAACTGGGACGCCATGTCATCCGGAAAAGGACAACCCAAGTTGTTATCAGCACTCAATTCAGAAGCCTGCATCTCTGATGGTAAGGGGTTGCATGAGTGCGTGTGGCATGGGCCGCTTACACATCTGGAAAGGCACCATCAAGGCTGAAAGGTATATCCAAGTTCTAGAACAACATATGCTCCCATCCTGACGTCGTCTCTTTCAGGGAAGACCTTGCATTTTCCAACATGACAATGCCAGACCACATACTGCATCAATTACAACATCATGGCTGCGTAGAAGAAGGATCCGGGTACTGAAATGGCCAGCCTGCAGTCCAGATCTTTCACCCATAGAAAACATTTGGCAATCATAAAGAGGAAGATGCGACAAAGAAAACCTAAAACAGTTGAGCAACTAGAAGCCTGTATAGACAAGAATGGGACAACATTCCTACTCAGTCCCCAGACGTTTGCAGACTGATATAAAAAGAAGAGGGGATGCCACACAGTGGTAAACAGGGCCTTTTCCCAACTTTTTTGAGACGTGTTGATGCCATGAAATTTAAAATCAACTTATTTTTCCATTAAAATGATACATTTTCTCAGTTTAAACATTTGATATGTCATCTATGTATTCTGAATAAAATATTGAAATTAGAAAATTCCACATCATTGCATTCTGTTTTTATTCACAATTGTACGTGTCCCAACTGGGAATAGGTTTGTATATATGTGTGTTGATATCTATATATATGTCCATTGTCATTTAACAGACGCTTTTATCCAAAATGACTTACAAATGAGGACAATAAAAGAAGTCAAAACTAACAAAAGAGCAACAATATATAAGTGCAAATGACAAGTCTCGGTTAGCTAACGCAGTACACGTAACAAGGTATTTAAGTGGGTCCGGACAAGGATTCAGGACCCATTAAATTTTCATTCTGTGTTTATTGCAGCATCGCTTAAAATCAGGTAAGTAATTTTTTCTCATAATGTACACACAAGCAACCCATATTGACGAAAAAACACAGATTGTTGACATTGTTGCAGATTTATAAAAAAGAAAAATCTTGAAAATATCACGTGGGCCTAAGTATCAGATCCTTTGATCAGTATTTAGTAGAAAGACACTTTGATAATACAGCCATGAGTCTTTTTGGAAAAGACGCAACAAGTTTTTCACACCTGAATTTGGTGATCCTCTGCCATTCCTCCTTGCATATCCTCTCCAGTTCTGTCAGGTTAGATAGTAAACGTTGGTGGACAGCCATTTAGGTCTCTCCAGAGATGCTCAATAGGGTTTAAGTCAGGGCTCTGGCTGGGACACTCAAGAACAGTCACAGAGTTGTTGTGAAGCCAACTCCTTCGTTATTTTAGCTGTGTGCGTAGGGTCATTGTCTTGTTGGAAGGTAAAACCTTCGGCCCAGTCTGAGGTCCTAGCACTCTGGAGAAGGTTTTCGTCCAGGATATCCTGTACTTGGCCTCATTCATCTTTCCCTCAATTGCAACCAATCGTCCTGTCCCTGCACCTGAAAAACACACCCACAGCATGATGCTGACACCACCATGCTTCACTGTTGGAACTATATTGGACAGGTGATGAGCAGTGCCTAATTTTCTCCACACATACCGCTTAGAATTAAGGCCAAAAAGTTCTATCTGGTCCATCAGACTTGGAGTCCTTGCAGGTGTTCTTAGCAAACTTCCATACGGGCTTTCAGTGTCTTGCACTGATGAGAGGCTTCCGTCGGGCCACTCTGCAATAAAGCCTCGACTGGTGGAGGGCTGAAGTGATGGTTGACTTTCTAAAACTTTCTTCCATCTCCCGACTGCATCTCTGGAGCACAGCCGCAGTGATCTTTGTGTTCTTCTTTACCTCTCTCACCAAGGTTTTTCTCCCCCGATAGCTCAGTTTGGCCCGACGGCCAGCTCTAGGAAGGGTTATGGTCGTCCAAAACGTCTTCCATTTAAGGAATGGAGGCCACTGAGCTCTTAGGAACCTTAAGTGCAGCAGAAATTTTTGTAACCTTGGCCAGATCTGTGCATTGCCACAATTCTGTCTCTGAGCTCTCAGGCAGTTCCTTTGACCTCATGATTCTCATTTGCTCTGACATGCACTGTGAGCTGTAAGGTCTTATATAGACAGGGGTGTGGCTTTCCTAATCAAGTCCAATCACTATAATCAAACACAGCTGGACTCAAATGAACGCGTAGAACCATCTCAAGGATGATCAGAAAAATGGACAGCACCTGAGTTAAATATATGAGTGTCACAGCAAAGGGTCTGGAAGGGTTACTGAAGACCATGTGATATTTCAGTTTTTCTTTTTAATAAATCTGCAAAAATGTCAACAATTCTGGTTTTTCTGTCAATATGGGGTGCTGCGTGTACATAATGAGGAAAAAAATTAACTTAAATGATTTTAGAAATGGCTGCAATATAACAAAGAGTGAAACATATATATTAATATCTAATTATAACACACCACACAACATACACACACACAACACAAACAAAGAAAACAAAGTAGACTAGAATAGAAAAAATAGAAAGGCTAGTGTTTGGGGTTTTTTTTTTTTTTTAAATAAAGAACAAAAAATAAAAAAATATAGATAAAGTAGAATTATAATAGAATAGAAAGTGTTAGAGTTAGAGGGTCAAATAAAGGTGGAACAGATGTGTTTTTAGTCGTTTCTTGAAGATGGCTAAGGACTCAGCTGCTCGGATTGAGTTGGGCAGGTCATTCCACCAGGAGGGAACAGTTAGTGAAAAAGTCTGTGAAAGTGATTTTGTGCCTCTTTTAGATGGCACAATAATACGCCATTCACTAGCAGAACGCAAGCTTCTAGAGGGCACATAACTCTGAAGTAATGGAATTTAGGTAAAGGGGTGCAGAGCAGTGGTGGTTTTGTAGGCAAACATCAATGCCTTGAATTTAATGCGAGCAGCTACTGGTAGCAAGTGCAAATTGATGAACAGAGGTGTGACGTGCGTTCTTTTCGGCTCATTAAAGATTAATCTTGCAGCGGCATTTTGGATTAATTGTAGAGGTTTGATAGAAGTGGCTGGAAGACCTGCTAAGAGAGCATTGCAATAGTCCAGCCTGGATGGAACAAGAGCTTGAACAAGGAGTTGTGTTGCATGTTCTGAAAGAAAGGACCTGATTTTCCTAATGTTGTATAAAGCAAATCTGCAGGACCAGGCAGTTTTAGCAATGTGGTCTGAAGGAGTTTTTGAAGGAGTGAAGCTGTTGGAAGGAGTTATGGTTGATGAGCCTAACTGGATGGTGACATTTTTATAAAGTGATGGGTTTGTTGAAACCATAAGCAGTTCTGTCTTGGCAAGGTTGATTTGAAGGTGGTGGTCCTTCATCCAGCCAGAAATGTCTGTTAGACATGCTGAGATGCGAGCAGCTATCGTCGGATCATCAGGATGGAATGAGAGGTAGCGTTGAGTGTCATCAGCATAGCAGTGATATGAAAAGCCATGTTTCTGAATGACAGAACCTAGTGATGCCATGTAGACAGAGAAGAGAAGTGGTCCAAGAACTGAGCCCTGAGGCACCCCAGTAGCTAGATGTTGCGACTTGGACACTTCACCTCTCCAAGATACCTTGAAGGACCAATCTGAGAGGTAAGACTCGAACCACTGGAGTGCAGTTCCTGAGATGCCATTTTCCAATAGGGTTGACAGGAGAATCTGGTGGTTCAGTGTATCAAAAGCAGCGGACAGATCCAGCAAGATAAGTATAGAAGATTTGGAAGCTGCTCTTGCCAGTCTTAGGGCTTCAACAACTGAAAGCAAGGCAGTCTTGGTCAAATGTCCACTTCTGAAGCCAGATTGGTTGCTGTCCAGGAGGTTGTTCTGTGTGAGAAAGGCTGAGACTTGGTTGAACACAACTCGTTCAAGTGTTTTTGCAATGAAAGGTAGAAGGGAAACCGGTCTGTAGTTCTCTAAAAGAGTTGGGTTAAGAGTGGGTTTCTTAAGAAGTGGGGTTATACGAGCCTGTTTAAATGTTGAGGGAAAAACACCAGTGTGAAGGGATGTGTTAACGATGTGAGTGAGTGCAGGTACAACGGCAGGAGAAATGGCTTGAAGGAGATTAGATGGAATAGGATCAAATGGACAAGTAGTAGGATGATTAGAAAAGATGAGCTTGGAGACTTCTGCCTCAGAGAGTGGAGAGAAGGATGTGAACGAGTGTATGTTTGCTGGTAAGATGTGTTTGACAGTTTGTGGTGTGGAAAATTGTGCACTGAGGTTTGTAATTTTATTAATGAAGAATGTGGCAAAGTCGTCAGCTGTTAGAGTTGATGAAGGATGGGGAGGAGGAGGACAAAGGAGGGAGGAAAATGTTTTAAAGAGCATGCGAGAGTTAGGCGAATTGTTAATTTTGTTGTGATAGTATGTCCTTTTAGCAGTGGAGACATTAGCAGAGAATGAAGAAAGGAGTGATCGATATACATTAAGGTCAGTAGGATTTTGTGATTTGCGCCATACTCTTTCTGCAGCTCTGAGCTTAGAATGATACTCACAGAGAACATCAGATAGCCAAGGGGCAGAAGAGGTGGTACGAGCTGGCCTGGAAGACAAGGGGCAGACAGTGTCTAAACAAGATGTAAGAGTGGAGCAGAAAGTATCAGTAGCACGGTTAACATCAAGAGATGATAACTGTTCAGGAGAAGGAACCAAAGATGAAACCATAGCAGATAGCCGATAGGGTGAGAGAGAGCGTAGGTTACATCGAAAAGTGACATGTGTAGGGGTATGTGTTGTGTTAGGAACTATGTTGAGGTTAAGAGTGAGGAGGAAGTGATCCGAGGTGTGCAGTGGAGTAACCAGCACATGATCAGTGGAGCAGTGTCGTGTGTAAATAAGGTCCAGTTGGTTGCCTGATTTGTGAGTAGCCGTAGTTAATAGTCGCTTGAGATCAAAGGAAGCAAGCAGAGTGTGGAAGTCTGCAGCCTGAGGTTTATCTAGGTGGATGTTGAAGTCTCCAAGCATAACTAGGGGAGTACCATCCTCAGGAAAGGTTGAGAGCAGCACATCTAATTCTTCCACGAAGTAACTTAATGGTCCTGGGGGTCGATAAACGACTATAAAATGGATTTTAAGAGGGTGGGTAATAGTGGCTGAATGTGATTCAAAGGAGCTGTTGATACTCAGAGATGGTAAAGGATTACATTTCCAATCATTAGAGATAAGCAGACCAGTACCTCCACCTCTTCCAGTCAGACGGGGGGAGTGGGAAAAAGAGAAATTATTTGAGAGTGCTGCAGGTGTAACATTGTCCTCTGGTTTGATCCATGTCTCTGTCAGGGCCATGAGGTTTAGTCTTGAATAACTAGTAAAAGAAGTAATAAAATCTGCTTTGTTTACAGCAGACTGGCAATTCCAGAGACCAACAGAAAAAGAAAGTAGTGTATTAGTAGACATAGGCAAAGTGCGCAAGTTGTTAGGATTGCGCTGCCCACAGTGTGTGATGCATGGTTTGTGAGTGGTAGTGATAGTAGGGATCTGGAAACACATAGTAAGAATTGGTTATAAAAACTGAAAACAGAAGGGGAACAAGTAGTAGGAAAGAGAATGATTCAGAAGTGATACTTATGTGTCTTGCCGGTGTCCCTGCTCGGTGGAGTCGAACGGTAGAGTCAATGGTCTTTACACTCTTCGGTCTTCACACGATGAGAGCTTCACACGAGGGCTGCCGCGACCGCTGCCACGGTATACTAACCTTTTTATAACTGTCTGACAAA